>CABFOQ010019690.1:21888-43072 GCA_900660455.1 Gephyroberyx darwinii
CACTCTAAGGGGTGGGAGGGAAGGGAATGATTAGTTATGAATGTAAATATGCATCTGGATAGGATTATCTTTTAAATGTTAAATGTGTGCGTACATATGCACAAATGAGTTGGACATTGATCAAATTAATTTCAGCCAGGTTAACACAGCTCCTGTCAACAGGAAACGGCTAGCAACCCAAAAAACCCAAAAAGCTGCTGTGTAAATTTGATCTTGGCACACATATTTTTTCACTTGTCTCCCAGTGGTTGTCTGTTACTTGTCCAGTATAACTCAGAGTTACTCACAACAGATGAGAGGCTATACTCTCTCTATTTTGACTAGCCGAGACATTGATGTGTTTCTCAAGGTGGCACTCAGCCATGATTATAGGCTGCTACAGATCACCATCTTTGTCTCTCCATTTGATACAGTTGTCTCCGTCTGAGATGCTTTAATTCTGTCTGGTATGGCTATATCGATGAAACGCCTACGTTCTCCTATCCAGCTGCACCCCTTCTGCTTATTCCCAAAATGTGTCTGAGCTGTGTTATTTTCTAAAGGTGGCCTTTCTAGGAATGCAAGTAAAATTTCTCCTTTGAAGTAGGAACTGTATAGAGTTGAGCTACAATGTCTCTCAGCACTTTTGGTGTGTGTGTGAATTGAAAATGCACTAGCGCACTCTTTATGTAATGTATGTATTTCAATGCTGTGTGTACAGATGAAATGAAAAATGCTGCTCAGCTTTAAAAAGGATACTTTAGGTCACCATCCCACAAATACAGGCAATGCGAATATAGTGGCAGAGCATTTTTTTAACTCATGATTTCACTTATCTGAGCTAGGTTTCTGAACAGCATCCCAGCACTGATATTGTCTTTACTTCTTGTCACATCTAGTGCTCCACTGCCTTTTGTTTTTTTCTAAACAAATTGTTGCACAGTACAGTGGAGGCAAGACGACACAAATTTCCAGTATTTACTGGCACTGCGCCAGACATACGGGAAGGTATCAAAAGAACATGCAGCTTTAGCTTCAACAGTCAATCAAATCGTAATGTGACATCCTGGATTCTAAATGTGACATTTTTTCAACACAGAATGTGAGTAGAAATCTGCAGTCATCAAATGTTAAATGTACTATTTCAAGTGAACAGTTAAAGCAGTGATAGTGTTTGTAAGGCAAATTTTAGCGTTTGCGAACATTTGATTTCTTTCAAGGTAAGGCTCCGCTCTGACAAGCTTATACCCAGCATAAGTTGTGTATTACTCTATAGTGCTATCTGTCTTTGGTTTCTTTGCCTCAGTCAGATTTTGTTTATTGGCCTTTTATCCACGTTTTGCTGTATATATCATTGGGACTTAATGGGAACATTGTATATAGATGTATAGTAATGCTTTTATGCTGTGTAAACATTGAATGGCTCTCTGCTGTTGATCGACAAGGTCTCAACAATGTGATGGCAAAGGTGAATGAATGTTTGTGCAGTTGAAATAAACTTTAAAAAAAAGTTTGGTTTGTTGAAGTGTGTATGTGTGTGAGGGGGTTGTACACTTTGACATAGCATATCCCTTTATTACAAATGCAGAAATGGTAATAGATTTACACTCCCGTTGCATTACAACAGGTTCGATTTTGACTTTTAAATTTTAAAAAAGTATGTTTTTTTTTTGTTTTTTTAACACTTTCATGCACGCAAAAAAACCCAGCAGACACTGTGATGATTGTTCTTAACATGATGTCAACGCTCAAAATCGAATCCACAGAATCTACATACCTTCTTCAACACCACTTCCCACATGACCCAAACAGTGTCAGAAACACCGGGATGAACACTAAACCGTGGACCAGCCCGAATGTAATGACCAGAAACATGATCTTGAAAAATGTCCTGAAGATGTAACTCCCAGACATGGAGAGCACCACCACTCCTAAGACAGTGGATACGGCCCCTTGCAGTATCGGAAAGCCCAAGTGGGCAACGGCATCCATAGCTTTCTCATCCACGTTGGTCTTGGCGCAGGAGACGAAAGAGTAAGAGATGTGGGCTGAGAAATCTACCGAGAAACCAATGCAGATGACCAGGTTGATCATGGAAATGGAATCCAGGCTCACACCCCACAGAGCCATGAATCCCGCCACACCAACAATGACTGAACAAATTGCAAAGGCCACCCATAGGGAACAGAGGGGATTGGGTATCAGGATGAGTGAGATGACTAGCATCACTATCGCGGCCACCAGGATGGTTTGAACGGTGTTGTCCATAATGATGGCGTACTGGTCAAAGTAGACGAATGCAGGGTGGTACACCAGGAGCTCGATCGGGCATTGCTCCGCTGTTTTTCTAAGGTCGAGCAGCATGTTCTTCATCGTGGTTTTGTTGAGCGTCTGAACGAAAAAGCGAGAAGCCTGGATTTCACCGCCTGCACTCAAGTTGACATCTTGTCTGAACATAGAGTTGAGTTCTAGGAAGCGGTGCAGGTGGCTCTGGAAGGCCTGCTGAGAGCTTACGTTGAGATTGGTGGCATTCGCATACTCTTGAAAGGAAAGGAACCAAGAAAAAGTACCGTTGACGTAGCTCAGGTTTTCAAAATTTGCAATGCATGAACTGAAACTCTTTTGCTCCTCCTCGCTCCAGTACGGGAAGGCCTGCGTCACGGCCACCATCACATT
Organism: Gephyroberyx darwinii; assembly: GCA_900660455.1. Taxonomy (NCBI): domain Eukaryota; kingdom Metazoa; phylum Chordata; class Actinopteri; order Trachichthyiformes; family Trachichthyidae; genus Gephyroberyx; species Gephyroberyx darwinii. The sequence goes on from CABFOQ010019690.1 coordinate 24,544, forward strand.
ACAGTTATATTCAGAGAAGTGCTGCCTTTGGTTGTTGTAGTACTTGATGATGTAGGAATCGTCCAAAGCCAGGTTCCTGATATCAAGTCCCTCCTTCAAGGTAGAACAGCCATAGACACTGACAGCCAGATACCCAGCATAGACCACAAATACACATGCTTTAATCCATTTTTGTGTCAGAAATGGGCCGTAGGACTTTTCAAAGAATTGGCTCACAGGTTGAATTTCCTCCTTTTCAGTGACATGATCGTAGCTCCCGCCGACACAGCAGATACCGAAGGCTTTTGATTTCCCGGATGGTTGGTCCTCTGGGATCTTAGCGCACGTGAACCAGTGCCTGTTCTCTGCTTCCCTCTGTCCATTCAGAGCCATAAAAGCACCTAGGAAAGTGATGTTGTATAAATAGCAGAAAGCGACAGAGGTTCCAGCGTAGAGACAGAAGGACCGGACTGAGCCAAAGGGAGAGCTGCACCCCAGGAAGAGAGCCAGAGCGTCGGTCAGGGTGGTGATGGAGATGGAGACGGCAGCGCCCCTATAGGTATCAGCCAGACGGTCAGGAACACTGTCCAGGGCACGGGTCCTCTGCCAGCAGGAAATCATGATGAACATGTCATCGATTCCAATACCTTCAACATGAAAAAGACATTATTAAAAATTAACTGGTGATCGAGTTCATGATGTTGAGGTTGCCTTGAACATGGACGGGGAAAATGTATCACGAACAACGTGTCAGTTAATGAAGCAAGATTGTATAACATGGACACCCTATGGCAATTACATCTGTCCAATAAAGGATGTGATTAGAATATAGGTTATTATTATTAGATGTCAGACTGATTTTCTATATTTGTCTGATTAATCAATTAAAATGGCTCACGAGACAGTTACTTTTACCTTATAAGACCCTCTAAAGTGAAGCAGAGTCTCTGGTATATTCAGAATTGCCCCAACTTATGTTTAGACTAGGAAGTTTGGGTAAATGTGTAGAAAAATGGAAACATAAAAACATTAATTGGAAAAATAAAGATTTTCTTTTGTCAAAATCATCTAATGAACATCAAGTTTTCTATTTTCCGGGGTTGATGGAGGTCATTTTGTTGTCCTTGAGTACTTCTCTACTTCGCTCAAATGTATGGCGGACCTGGATGTTCTCCAGAACATACCCAATATCATGAAAGGGCAGGAGGCAACTGTCATGACGAAAGGCTGGCCCAGTAACAGCAACACACCAAAACTGGTCAGCACTGCTAGTCCTGTGGAGAGCACGCCAATGGCTGCCACCCACACCTTACTCCACACATTATCCAACCTAAAAAACAAACAAAATGCCCTTTAGAACCACAATACAAAAAGTTTTTATTTTGAATGTTAGATTTCAATGCTGCAAATTTTAGAGGGCTTCTGTTGTTTCAACTTGAATTGCCGATTGTACTTGCTAAATAAATCCAGCAATGACAACATGGCCTTTTCATAATCAATTGCAGGCACAGAAAACATTTCACCAACCTCCAACAGGATAGAATTGAAAATATAATGGCAATGGCGTAGGTGACGGAGAAAAGATGGATGATGGAAGCTGGGGATTTCTCAAATTCCCACTGCATGGACACGGAGGTGGAGTATGACACCTGGAAAGAGCATGAAACACTTGACAGATACCACATGTTGAAACGACGGAGGACTTAAAACATTTGAATGTATTCTAGTTCAACTTACCGTGATAGATGTTGTTGATTCATTTGAGACCAGAGTCATAAAGCCTTCCAACCAAAGATCTGTTTTCCTTTTGTTGTCCTCTTGTAAATAGTAACGGAGTTGTATGGCTTCAGCACTTTCAACAGCTGAGTTGTACTTGTTGAATTTCACACTCCCCAGACTAACATACAAGGGAATACTCCCAGCATCTGAGTCATGCCATGGAAATGTCAAATTGATGAGGTCTATATTACTGGCATTGTATCCAATGATATCTAGAATGTCATTAGGGGAGCAAGTTCCTCTCAACGCAGCACAAATATCCACATATTCAAATGGTTGGTTGTCAAACCACACTACCATACTCCTAACTTTAAGGTCCAAGTCGAGGATCTCCTGCAGTGATTCCACTGTCAGAATATTCCTGTCATTTGCAGCTATGAAAGTTGCATAAGTCCCATCTGTGCTCAGCCTCATGCTTGAAAACATGGAATCATTTCCCGGGAAAGTTTCTTGGATATATTTTCTCTCCAACTTGGCTTGTCCGTCAACGGGTGTGAACTGCTCTTCGATGTCATTGGACATGTTGTCCTTCAGAACATAAAACCCACTCCCCAGTCCTGCCGAGAGGATGAGAGGGGCAACAAAGAACCACCAGGGATGAGATCCAATAAAGTGGCCCATAATCTCAAAACAGATGCGTAGGGGCCTCTCTATGCAATCCGTGCGGCATTTCGCCATTGTGGTGAAAACTCAATTTTACCTATTAAAAAAAATACTAGATTTGTAGCTGAAATTTAGCACAGAGACCACTGCCGACGTTCTATACTAGAGCTTGCTGCTCCCCATCTGGGAGATTTCAGACTAACAGCAGAGAGAGCTGTGCATTTGTTGTGCTGCAGACTGTGTGTGTGTGCGTGCATTGAGATGTTTTTACAACCCTGTCATTACAAGGGTTTTGTATACTGGTGGGGTTAGGCTCTCTCTGCAATGGACAGAAGAAGGGTGCTGAGAATTGGCCCTATCAAAGCACCTATTGAAGCATACTAGGTCTAGTATGGCTCACCGGTTCCATCCCAGTACTTACCACTGTCACTGGTCTCCTATAGCTTAACCCCCGAATCCCAAGTGATTCATTTTCATGATTGAAGTAAAAGAGGTATTCAGGCCCTTATAAGATCAGCACTGTGTTTGGTAAAGCCACAGAACAAAGGAGTGTTGTGCTGTACAATGTGCCTCTATGATGAGACCCTACAATTAAAAGATTAAGTTCTCTGCCTACCAATTAACAATCATTTTCTAGGGTAGACATCCTTCTCACCCCTTCACTTCTGCCCAGGGTTAAACTGGCCAACAATTAGCAAAAGAACAATGTTTATTCATGTGTCACATAACCTAAATGTTATATGATTACATGATAAAATTTAAAATGAAAGACCCTGACCAATACGCTGTGTTTTGTATTGTGCTATACTAACTTTTAAAGCACAAAGATTTTTTTTCTTTAGGAATAATCACCTGCTTCAGTTCCTAGACAGTACTATTGATTTTTTATTCCCTTCCTTATTTTCTGGCTTCATGTCTGAGATAACACAAGTTCCCCAACGGGACTGCCCATGTTTTCAGATCTGGCTGTCCCACGATTGAGGATGAGTAATGCTATCTGCTGGGTCTGATATCAGCGATGGGACTCATCAGTCGTTGTCACTTTTATCTTCACTTTATCGTACGCTCTCAATCACACACATCTTAATGAAAACATAGCACACGTGTCCCAAGAAGGACACGTGTGATTGAGGAGGGATGCAGTGGTCATTGTTCTGAGCCCAGGAAGAGTCACGTCTTCTGGGAGGCAAGACATTGTCCTTGATTTTAACAGGACTAGAAAGATCTAGAGCTACAGCTTTTCTTTCTTTTTTTTCTTTTTTTTTTTGAAAAAAAGATACTGACATGAATTTTTTTTTTTTTACAGAAATCTGCTTGGTTGCCCTCTATGCTAAATATCTGAGCAGATTTGGATCATCATGATACAGCAGTGATTGCTGATGTAAAACTTATGTAAATACGTTTTATGTATTACCATTTTAAAAAGGCACAAAAATAATTAACACATAAAAAAAATAAAAAAAAATTCAATTTGTGTATGACTTTTCATGAAACTTGCAAACTATGACGTCACATTTTGCAGTTTGAGCGGAAGTTGCATGAGCAGCAGACCGACACTGTCACCGGAGCCGCTAGCTGACTGCTGTCCCAATAACAAGTGAAATTAGCTACAGAAAGTGTCACCGAGTGGAAGTGAAACTAGCTCCCACAAGAATATGGATGAAGACGTGCTGACAACTCTGAAACTTTTGATAATCGGCGAAAGCGGAGTGGGGAAGTCCAGGTTTGTCGCTGTCGGTAGCTAGCTTCCAAGCTAGCTAGCCTGTTGTGAATGTTGACATTCTGCTTGTTATGTAATTCCTCCAACAGCTGAGCAGCGGTTGCTAGCTCATGTTATTGCTATTGCCTTTGTTCTAAATAACGTAGGTTATTTCTAACAAATTAAGTTAGTTTTTTTAGCGGACTTAATAACTGGTTGTATAGATGGGTAACGTTAGCAGTCATTAACTTACATTTTAACGTTACTGCTAATTTGTTTGCTGATGAGCTAAGGCAAATGAGTTGTTGGAAAGACTGAGCCGTTGGTAAAGACAGCCCATTGTGTGGCCCTCTCATTTTCATCTTTATTGTTCCTCCTACAGTCTCCTCCTGAGGTTCACAGATGATACTTTTGATCCAGAGCAGTCAGCGACAATAGGTTCCATACACACACACACACACACACACACACACACACTACTGGAAAATAATAACTATGCTGGGCTGAACTATGCTGAAACTATGCTAAACTCTCTCTCTCCCCTCTCTCCCTCTCTTTCTCTCCATCGATCAACGCAGGAGTGGACTTCAAAGTAAAGACAATCACCATAGATGGGAACAAAGCGAAGCTGGCCATATGGGTAACTCATGTGTCATTATAACACTGCCTATGTCTGTGTCATGAAAAACATGGTGAAGTACGAAGTTTCTCCATAAGATGGCGACATTACACAGAAAGTTAGTAAGCAAAGAGACAGAGACAGACAAGAAGGAAGGGGAAAGGTTTCTCTTCCATGAGGCACAAAGTGTAGTTACTGGTCCTGAAATGGTTGGTGTTATGGAGTCTGTTGCTGGTGTTGATGAGTGAGTGTTTGTGTCTTTGTCTTTGCAGGACACAGCCGGTCAGGAGAGGTTCCGTACCCTGACGCCAAGCTACTACCGCGGTGCACAGGGAGTCATACTTGGTGAGCAGTGACGCTAAATGAAGTGTTGAAACCAGAACCAAAAAGACACATATTGGCAACAGTTACTGCTAAATTAATGACATCTTTGATACAATGTTGTTTAAGCTTTCCGCATTCTTTTCTCTTTCCTCTCTCAGTAAAGAGGACTCATATCCCCTCTCCTCTACTGGCTCTAATTGCTCTCGGAAGATCCCTTCTAGCCCTTATTTGATCTCTTTTCCTAGCATTTCTTTCTCTGGTGATTCTTCCATGGTCACAGGAATATTGTCAGGGTAATGTGGCTCCCTACATTCCTGCATATTGGTTGCTTGTATTTGCGGTGACCTCAGGAAGTGAAGCTCATTGTACTGTTGAAGTCACTGTCAGTCGCTCTGGGTAAGAGCAATAATCGCTAGATAATTGCAGTGTTCTTTCCTACAACTTCCTGGCTGAATTCATATGGATAAAGGAAAGATATCACCATGCTGACATTAGATCTTCATTCCCTCTTCCTCATTCCTTCTTCCTCTGTGTCTTTGACAGTATATGACGTCACCAAACGGGACACTTTCACAAAGCTGGAAAACTGGCTGAATGAACTGGAGACCTATAGCACACGTAATGACATTGTAAAAATGCTGGTTGGGAACAAAATTGATCAGGTGAGTCTGTGTAGTATTATTACAATCTATATTATGACAAGATGAAATAGTAAATGTAAGTTATTATTGAATTTACCATTTAACTGATTCTGGACTATATCGTGAGCTTTTCCTATAGAAACCCCTCTCACATTTTCCACACAGCAGCAGGAATACTAGATGTGCTCACCAGCCAGAACATTTTACTCTCTTCACTTGTAGATACATTTTCTCCCTTAGCCCCAAGCTTCACAGCAGCCATCAGGAATCAGGCATCAAGGGAATCACTTCCTTTGAAATCTGTGAAATCTGCTCCACTCGCATTGCGTTTGTGTTGCGCCACGTCCGGTGGAAGCTTCCAAGCTAAAAAATCGTCAATGTACAAGTGTCGATAACTGAGGCGTGCATTCATGCTTCTACAGCACATTGAAATAATGACAAAATAAAGTTGATATTGGTTGTTTTCTGCTGTATTGATCATATAAATGATTAATACTGGTGTATTAAACATAAAATGAATGGCAATTATGATGTCCAATAAAAGAAATGCCTGTACATTTTTCAAAGTGACAAAAAGCAGATAACCTTTCTATACTATTATGGCTTCAGCTTGTGGTTATATTGTGTTTTTTCACCTCAGCTTTTCTTTACATTTGTGCAATACCAAAGCTCTACTTACACCTAATACCTACACTTGAGCATATTGATGATTATGGTACAGATGGTTTTCCCCTTGTGCCCTTCTTTCAAAACAACATACTCTGTGGAGCAGCTACGACACACTGATGGCACACCGACGGCGATGGCACGCGACGCATTTAGTGGAATCTGAGGTTTAGAACATGTATTCCACATGTGGGCTTGGAGGGACTTACAGAGGTTGTCTGTTTGGTTTTCAGGACGACCGTGAAGTGGACAGAAACGAGGGCCTGAAATTCGCCAGGAAACACTCTATGCTTTTTATTGGTACGTATTAGTATCCCATTAGTATCAAACGGGGTCATTTAAACTAATAATGTCCCATAGAAACCACAATGTTGAACTGTGTGTTTACTGTAGTACTTGAGAGTCAGAGAACTGTAATTGTGTAGCTGGAACAGGTCAAGACGTCACTTAGCAAGTCATGCATTTAGTTTGGGTTTGTTTCTTTGTTTATACTACTTTGCCATTTTTGAATCTCCACTGTCAGCATCGCATTGAAAGATGCAGCCACTCCAGAAGAACTGCATTATGATTAAAATCTAGCGGCCTTTCATTTATCAAATCCACGTCTACACGTGTTCCTGATTCCCAGCTCCAATCTGCCCCTCTCTGGGAAATTAGGTTAACATTTCTGTAGAGTTTCCATTTTAGAATGGCTAAATTAAGGGGTTTTGAAAAGGGCTGGGCAAGAAGATGTCATGGATTTTTATCCGCAATGTGGATGTCTTGTTTCCACTGGATGTCTCTTGCTTCTCGGATGAAGTCATTTCATACCTTTTTATGTCATATTTGTCAACGCATTGGCCATTTTTAAAATCACTATCAGAAGTGTTTCATTAAAAAAGTCACTGAAAATGAGATCTTTTCTCTTTTGGATTTAAAGTTGACTTGTGGTTCTACACTAGGTTTTTAGAGTGCACTTCAGATTCACATTTCAGAAGGTGCTTTACTGCTATAATGTGTTACTGACTTTTGCTGTGTTTTTACTGATCTCCAGTGAATCTTGATATAACCCTCCTTGTTTGTTTGCATAGAGGCCAGTGCTAAGACCAAGGATGGTGTCCAGTGTGCCTTCGAGGAGCTCGTGGAGAAGATCCTCCAGACTCCGGGGCTTTGGGAGAGTGACACCCAGGGTCAGAAGGTCCGTCTGGGGGACCACGAGCAGCACGGGGCCAGGGCCTGTGGAGGGTACTGCTCCATACCATGAAACAGGACAAAATGAGAACGCACCAATCCAGTAAGAATGACTACGGACCAGAAAAAGAAGAAGAAGAAGAGGGAGAGAGGAAAGCGGATGAGTACTGTGTTAGAACAGTTCGGTTGTTGGAATAGTTTGGCCGGTCTGACGGACTTTGCTGTTTGCACACTTCCCGTTCAACCATCATCTGTCACTTAACGCAGTTCAATTTGTTTCAAAACACGAATGAAAACATCATGTAAAAAATAATCTCTCGTGAAAGGAAGTACATTGTCATAAATTAATTTAGCCATGCCAAGTATACGTCATACAAGTACATGTCTGTTTTGAATTTATAACATGGTAACATTGATTCTGTTGTACATTAAGGCATCACGTTAATATATAGTGACTATAACGTGCACCAATTTGTAGGTTGCAGTACATAGCTTGTCAAATTTGATCCAAAATAATTGAGTAAGTATAATCAAGAAGAAGCCTTCCCATCCTTTTCCTCCAGGACAAATCTAGTGTACTCCTTAAGCCTTGTGAGCTGCGAGTGTCTAGCGTCTTATGTACCGCAAAGTCTTTCTGGAACATTCAAGTATTAAATGTTCTGCTTGACACGTAGGTCTGCAAGCCTTATTAAGTACATACCACATCACTAAAGGAGATGGGGGGGAAGAGCCTCGTTAAGTGCGGGGTGTGTGGCGTAGCTTTAGAAACTTGCTTTCACAAAACCGCCTGATGCAGGCTTTCATTTCATGCACCAGAACACTGTGAACGCTCCCAAAGAAAACATTTCACGATGCTCACACACCTATATGGACCCCTGTTACTGACTCCAGTCTACCCTCACTGTTAATTGTTTATTTGACATTTTATGTTTGGCTTCCAAGTGTATAGATGCTTTAAAAATAGATTCCTGTGATTTTTTTTTCTTCCCCCTCTATACACGGAAAACATGCAATACAGCGATTCCTTGCAAAATGTTCCCTTGAAGCGTTGCCTGCAACCAAGCCGGTTTGTCTTGACTGCATGTCTGGACTATCATTTTCACGTCGCGAGCGTGAGGTTTACAAAACAGTGCTGACAGCTTTTGCAATAAAGTATGCCTTTTTACACAGTGATTTCTGATTCCTTTGCTTATCCGCTCTGGCACGGAAGTAATTAATTGGTTCAGTGCTATATCAATTTGATAAAACGGGCAAGCTTTTGTTCACTCTTTGGTATTTATTTTGCTATCTGTGTGGTGTAGTGGTCCATCCAATGTATTCTACAAATACAACATGTATTTCAGAAGACATTTCTCTTATATTGTAGTATTTCCCTGACACTTATTCAGAAACATCAGTGTCAAAACCCGTGCTCCTTCCATCGACTTCAGGAGCATTATATCTTCAATATGTGTATGTTGCATGGTGGCTAATTGTTTGATTTCTATCGAAAAATCCTGTTGATCGATTCTTTATTTCGTCTTCTATTTTTTCCGTTGCTTGTGTTACGCGTCTGTTTGAATCGCATTACCTTCAAATGATATCTGCCTTAACATTCAATGGCATTCGCTAGTGTCATGATCTCGTTTGTATTGTTTCAAACCGAAATAAATGACAGTCTTAAGAAAACCTTTACCACATATTAAATATTGTTTTATTGCGTTTATTAAGAGGTGCCATTCAGTTTTCATGTTGTGTAGAAACCTACCTAATCAAAAGCAGGTTACAGGGGAGATGGAGTGAGGCGGTCTTTCCATAATACCTCGTTGATGACTCTATCCTGTTCTACATGCAAGACTGAAAACATTCTTGACTCAAAATGTCACAAAATAGGCAGAAACAGGGACCCAAGTGGAAAAATCCTGGTAAGCATGTTTTAGCAAATTGTGCCAGAGGACAGTCTGTGATTATAAGCTTATGTTCGGTGTCAGGATGTCCCCAGATGGAACAGGATGCTCCCCACAGCCTTTTCTACATAGGCAGAGTACCAGATATTCCCCCGAGGCTTATCATGTTCTCTATATTTCCTATATCAGGGATGTTTTTGGCTGGGGTGACCCCGTTTTGAGGTCAGAAAATTCCTGAGATCTCATTTGGCACTTACGTAACATTTTAACATTTAAAACAGATGAACGTTGTGTGTCTCTCATGTCATACTGATGTTTACGGTATGAGAAAATGCAAAAACAAGGTTTTGTTCCTCAGAGGGGCAGAAATCAGACTCCTCTTGTGAGCTATTCAATGATTTATGGCATACCTGTCACAGTGGGCTGTGTGTGCAGTGCAACAGCCTTTGGTGGTAGTTAAGGCGTGTCATGTTAACTTTTTAAAGTCTGGCCCAAAAGAACAGGACTAGTCAAAAGGTTTCACATTGGAGTTTTATTCAAATAGCTGCTGTGAAAGTTTAGCGTTGGATGATTATCCAGTCTCATGGAAGTTAATATAACTTACTGCAAACAGAAAAGAATGGGGAAAGTTACATACATAGCATCAACAGTAGAAAATATTCAATTGAGGATATTGTTTTTCAATTTGCAATACAAAAATGAGTGAAAAAGTTTATCAACATTACAAAATAATGGTCTCAGAGGCATCACAGATATTGCAAGGCACTGGCTACTTTAGCACTTGGTAGAGAAAACCATACCCATGTGGAATGATGAGCTGTGAGACCAGAGATTCATACCAAATGTCTACACGCTGTTTGCCAGGGCTACTTGGACAGTTTGGACCTCGGAGATGTGGGAAGACTTCTGGATGATGCGGCTGGTGAGGGTGGGTCCAGTGGTGCAGCTCTTTGCTGTAATGATGGGCCCTACAGAGCAGCTCTGCCTTGTGACAGTGGTGGGTCCCGTGGCGCAGATCTTGCCAATGATAGTGGTCCTTGTCATGGTGGTAGGTCCTATGGTGCAGCTCTGCCCTGTGGCAGTCATGGGCACTGTTATTCCACTCTGGTCCGTGGTGCAGCTCTGCCCCTGGGCCAAGTTGGTCAGAGCCATGGCGGCATGGATCTCCCTCCAGCCTTGGTCATCTCTTCTCTGCTGGACACTGTGAATCAGACCGAATACCACCCAGGATGAAAGAAAAACGACCGTTGCGTGTCACTGAATATTGTTGCCCAAATAAAACTGGATCAAATCAGTTGAACAATCTAGAGCAGAGAGTTTCTATTTGCTTGGATCTCTCTTTGGTAAGCCAGCGTAACTATGGATTAACTAGGGATGGTGTCTCTGCCAAGAGAGATTATATGTAGCATTGCTTTTCAAATTGATGGGAGCTGCAAAGTGCAAACAGCTGATTTGATTACAGATGGAGCAGTAAACAAATCAAACTTACTTGTCACATTTATTTGAGGCGTAGTCCACTGTGTCTGCAAAAGAGAAGAAAAAGGCTCACCTAAACTTGCCATGAATCCAGTAATTGATCAGTTAGCTTCATGTGTGGATGAATCAACTTTACATGCACAACAGAGAACATTTACACTATTTACATTCAATACCTGCATTGGGTTCTATAGTCTGTGTTAGTGATAAATAGTATTAACTAGGATGTTTTGGTTTTCATGTCCATGTATATATATATATATATATATATACATGCATGTACAGTTTGTGTTTGCCTGTGTGTGTCTCTCTGGGTGTGTTTTACTCAACTCTGTGAAGTGCTCCAGTCTGGCTACTCTAGCCAAAACAAATGCAAAGATGTTTCTCTTGTGCTTTCGAGATGGAAAAATACGATATCTGCTCCGTGCCACGAGGAGAGATTGCTGTGCTGTCAGGGTCTCCAGAGCTCTGCTAGCACCCATAAAGTTAGCTCACTAATTCCCCTCTGCCTCTGCATTTTGACTGAAGTCCTGAAGAGGATCATGCATCATAGCAATTGGCAGGGGAGCATCCCAAAGGATCCATGGAAAGAGGAATGGTTGTCACTGGTTACAGCTGGCAGCGCTAAGCGAGCTAATCTGTCAGTCACCAGTTAATCTCTTCCTCTCACACCGCTTGTTGTTGACGTGAAACTACCTCTGGCCCTCTCCAATAGAAGTAGACGGGGGTGATGAGTAATATATCTTGATTGCACAATACGCGTCTGTGGTCTTCGCGTTATGTTATTTTATGAGTGTTTATGCAGTAATGTGCATAATGTGTAGAACATATTTTCCATTCGGATTCTGGAGTATTGCCTCCTTCTCCAGCCGAGCAGATTGAGACTGGTCAAAAACTATTTTTCTTCGGGGAGCAATAGAGAGGGAAAATTAGAGGCCAGATTTGGAGCGCGCAAAATGCTGCCTTTCATTGCTAACAGTCTGAAACATCCCTGTCTCTGATTTCTTTTACCAGGCCTGAGCCAAGAGAAACTACAAGCTGATAGTAAATCATTTGGCCCGTTTTGCTTTTTTGCTACCGAACGTCCCTAAGCATTTTTCTCTTTAGCCGTGGCACAGTTTGCCAAGAAAGTACTTCCTCTGTTGTATTTATTACCTGAAAATAATCCATTTGTCTTACCTCTGGCAAGTCACATTTACAAGGGGGGAGGGGGGCACACTGAAATCTTGGAAGGCTTAATGAAGCTGTTTCTTTGATAATGCTGTATTAAGTTGTGCAGTGAAGTCATAACTTCCTAATCTTATATATTTCCCAATAAGTAGGAATCTTGTGCTTTACCATCGACAAATCTCACGTAGAACCGAGACACTACAATAATCAATTAAGATTTTCTATTAGCATCATAAATCCTGTCTCATGTCAACTTCCCCTGTTGGAATTGTGGCTAAATGAGTTCATTAAAGCCTCGGGTGTTCGCTCACGTGGTCATATCGTGTCCCGCCGGTGATGACTTTGAGTCAACCTCACCAGGGTGTGTCATCGAAAACAACCGCATATTGAGAAAATATTGGAACGCTTCGTTTCCTCGAAGCGGATAAGCCTTACTCATCTAAGGGATTTGAAAGCAAGAGGCTCTCCTCTCAGCATGCGTGTTTTCATTCGAAACAAAACGGCTGGAAAACGGAGCAAGGTATGTGTCAAGATAAGTTTTTCTTCACCCGGTGTCCAATAAAACACAATTCCAGTCACATTTATGGGTCTCTAGCCTTTTGAAGGGAAATCCTGAACTCGGGACAAGGACCACATCCTATGGTCTCAATATATTCGATTGTCACATTGACATTCCTGTCCAAAGCGTAGTAACATGCACTGTACAAGCATGTACTAATCTGATGGATTTTTATTGGCAATGGGATTAAGACTGAGATGCAAGACACCCTCACTTATTAGTCCATCAGTTAGGGTTAGTGACTGTTTTAGCCCTCTCCCGGGCGGTGTACAAACGTGTTTATGGTGTTAGTACTAGTCATGGATCTGGCAGCTTGACTTTCCACTTCACCTCCATAGAGGAACCATACTGGGTTACAAACACCCATAATGTGACCAGTAGGGATACATTAAAGTGTTGCGCAAGCATTTCAACAGCACTCTCCACAGTGAGTCTGTTGAAACCTAGAAACTCCCAAATGCCCCAAAAGAAATACAGTTTGAAGTAACAGAGTGAAGTCAAAACAGTGAAGTGCATCAGACTTCTATTAACATTGTTTAATTGTAGAAATCAAGCTGATGTATTTTAGAGGGTATAGTATTTCATTCCTTTAAACCGTGTTTGAACAGGGTGCAATTTATCACCATTTGTTCAAATGACCAATCTGAAACTACAAGCCAACTCCTTGTTTAAACTGAGCCTTCAGTAAAATTGCAAAATAGTCAAAATGAACTTAATGCCTTGTTCACTTATACTTTAGAGTGTGTTATGCAGAAAAAATCTCACAACTCTAGCATTCTAATGAAAAAGTTGATTTATTTTCAATAGGAAAGTGACACTTTTGAGTAATACAGTGCCACAGTGCATCTCCGTGACACCGCTGACAGTCGCTCTAAGAGCTCCTCAATGCTCTACTCCATTTTACACATTTGGCAGAGGTGTCCACTTCTCACCCTGGGAAGAATAAAGTCTCAGACATTCTGTAATTGTCCTTGAGACAGACTGGACATTTCCACCACGGCGAGAAGCCGAAGCGGAACAAATGGCACATTCTAGTATATGGAAATCATATTTGCGGTGCACGGCAGCAGCCAGCTCCAGCCCTGTCCAATTTTTAAAATGAGGGATTTCGGCATCTGCGTGAGTCCTTATTAGTCATGTTTGTAAAGGCTTTGGCTGCTGCACCTTAGCGAATTCTGAGGCTTGTCAACGTAACTTAAGCCGCCGTGTTCCCTAAAGGTCTGAAAGGGCACCCAGGTGTCAAAACGCCAGTCCAACGTTTGGCTGTAACTTCATTATTGAATCTTGGTGAGCTGCTGATTTTCAGTTGAATGGCAGAGATTTATTCATGTCGAGGACCACAGAGGAGCCATGTGGAAGTTACTGTGCGTTCTGTTCTTGTTTTACTAGACATGGTGGTATGTTAAAATCTAACAAAGGGGTCGCTGGGTAGTTAAATTGTCATTTTCCATCCCATTAAACATAAATCTATAGTTAACAAGGAAGATGTTTTTAATACGTTCCGCTAACAGGGGGTGCTATCCTTCTTATTTCCTCTCAATTTGCCCCCTGACTATGTCTCTTCATGATATTATACATAATGTTTAATGGCATTTAATATTTTATGGCAAGATATTTAGGAGAACAACAGTATAAATCTCCTGCTTATGGGAACCACATAAGTGACCCGTCATGACCCTGGACAGAAAGAGGAAAATAAGATTTGATATCTCCCTCACCCATGTGGTAGACAAAGTTGGTTTCCGTCTCAGAAGAGGACGCCGGAGAGACGACGTCCTCATCACATTCGTTGGAGCTGAACGATTCAGAGTGGCTCCTCCTCTTGTGGGGCGCGGCGACACCATCGGACGCCATCATGTGCCGCAGGGTGTCGTTCAGGTAGCGGTTCAGCAAGCTGCTCTTGTACTTGGAGGGCGGCGAGACGCTGTCGTCGCTGTTGGCGGAATCGGCCATGGCGAGGACGTTGCCCTGTTTCTGGAGGACACCAGATGACCTACCGAAAGCCGACTGGCTGATGGGAGTTTGTAAGGGACACTCCTCGTCTGCAACGAAATACAACAACAAATGCAATGACTTAGGGAGAAGCAATTTAACTTCAATTGAAGGATTACATGCTGCCCTATGGGTTGAGAAGGTTCTATGGCCATCGGGCTCATGGAACCCTTTTGAAACCTGTTGGATGAACTGAAAATACAATGTTGCCAAGCTAAAAATAAGGCTGTTTTCTTAGTTCCTGACATTGTTGTAGATACAAGGTTTTCACCCAAGATGTTACAAATGGCACTATAAACAGCGAGTCCTGCTGATTCAATGGGCTAAAGCAAACACCAAGGTTATGGGTCTGAATCCAGCCTTTGCGGTAGGACACGTGATCTTTCCTGTCACCCTCCACTGTGTACTATCTACTAAAGCAAAAAAAAGGCAATCAAATAACCATAACATCGCCCTCACCCTCTGAGTTGGTGTCATCGCTGCACACGCTCAGCCTCTCGGCGTTGCCCTGGATGTATTTATTGTAGAGTTTGATCCTCAGGGCCCAGCTAAGGTCCGGCTGTCTCACCGTGTTCTTCAGCCTCCGCCGGGCATTAGCGAACCAGTTGGACACCTGCAACAGACGTCGCTGGTTTTAGGCTCCTGGTCTATCAGGTCAAGTCAAGTTTGTCTCAAAGGGACTTTACAGAGAACGAAGCCCGCCCTAGATATGAACTAATTCACAATCAATCGCAGCACAAAATGATGCAACAAAATCATTCATCATCATTCGATTGCTCTTCCCTGAAAAGGAAACAGCTGTAGAATTCACTAGCAATGCACTCTGCTGTCATCCACTCCCTCCCTCCTCCGTCGCCTCACCTGTACTAGTGTCATATGAGAGCCCAGGGCTAGCAGGACCTTCTCGGTCTTGGTGGGGTAAGGGTTGTCCCGGTGCTTGTACAGCCAGTGTTTCAGGGGCCGGGCCATGTCCTGCAGCACCTGTCTCTTGTGGCGGACTTTGACCCCGCCCACACGAGACCTGGAGGAGTCATCAACAAGTCATCTACGTTAACTAAGTCCACCTGCAATCCTCCCTGGTGTTGTGCTGCCATGATTGTTTGGCATTGACACAAGGGACATCAAACATATGCTGAATAATCCATACACTACTAATAATACTACACATGTTACTGGCAGATAAGATGAAGGCATCATGCAATTGATTTGTTGTGGTATAAATTGTTGCCATTTAAAGAAAGTACAGCATCCAATCCACTTCTGTCTGTACTGCTATGCACATGAGCTATAACATTGCTATAACATGTGAGGTTATAACTATTACCTCAATTTAACTTACTGTACTTCAAAGTACAACTCCAAACAAAAAAAGTAAATAACATTCCACATATTTCCAACAGCAGACAAGCAGAGCGTACCCATATCTCCTGTACTTGATAGGAGAGCCGTTCTCACTCGTCTCCTGGCATTGCAGCAAGTCTGTGCTCTGCCTATCTGTTCTGCTGGGTTGAGTTATGTCTACACAGTTCAGTCTGCTCCGCTCCTCCGCTCTCCCGTTGTCCTCCAAACGAAGGGGATTATCAGGCTTCATCACAGCCGCTCGGTTCATTCTGAGACTCCCAGAAGTTTCCCAATCAACAGGTGCATCAGTGGACTTCCACACGCAAATGGTAGGGTCCCATCCTCTCTGTCGTACGCTTGGTAAAAGAAGTAATTCAAAACAGCTTGAAGAAGAAGTTCTCCTTGCTCTTGCCTCACAGTGCCCCGAGCCCAAAAGAGCGGCCTCACTTACTGACCCGGCAGATGATGCCAGTCTTGCAGTTACCAAATGAGGGAATTATGTGTGCAAAATAAGAGAATGTTGTCTGGTTTAGCTGCGCAGTGTGAGGAGAGTTCAAATAACCTGCTCCTCTGCTGCCTATTGGCTCTCCCGCCGGCCAATCGCTTCTCAGCAGAGCTCTGTGAGGAGAGGTTTGCTGAGCAGCAGTGCCAGTAGCACACCGTGTTTTGAAAAACTGCATCATATGTAAGAATATCAGCAGATGTGGTCATCAAATTTATTGTTGAGATTTTCGTCTGGTGTACGTGTGTGTGTCGAGAGTGCAGCCAGTATCCCGGTTAAGCAATCTGACATGCCTTCATAGTTTCTTCATGAGGCATATGAGTCTTGTGGATCTTGTGGTTTTACCAAAAGTCGTGTCAGCAAATAATATATGTTTTACCAGGGGATTCTGGAAATTTACGGGTGTAATGACAAGGTTCTTAATAACCAGCGAAACCACCAAACTGTGTTTTGTGTTAGGCAGTTCAAATGGATATGAGTGCAAATTGGCCCATAACAAAGTCAACACAAACAATGGAAAAATGAAAATGATCTGTGTCTATCTCATCCTTGGCCAGTGTTACATGATGAGTCTGCTTCACTGAACTTTTTTGAGCATGTGTGTGTGTATGTGTGTGTGTGTGTGTGTGTGTGTGTGTGTGTGTGTGTGTGTGTGAGGCACGTGCGTTACACAGATTTGTGTATCTTTCACAATGTCTGCGGTGTGAACGAGCGAGGGTAATCCAAAGATAATGCACACATTTGTCAACGTTTGTCTCCATTTCAGAAGAGCACTTAGGAGCAGGGAGCTAGGAGCGATGACGAAAAGCGGGTCTGACAGAAGCTTTAGCGTCGTCATTAGTGCAACTGTAGGCTATGACAACACGTGGGCACCGGGCCCAGGACCGGGGCTTGATAGTCTAAGTCGAGCTGTCAGCCACGTTTGTGCGTTCCTCTCAATATCCAAACATCCCTCCCCAAAACAAATGGGATGTATGTAATGGAAATGCCGCCACTTTTGCCTGCCAGTCAGTCAGCGTCCCCGTATAAACCCGCCTGCATCCGATACCTACGTTATATGAGCAGATATATTTCAAAGTGCAATTCTTGTCCCCGTTCATAATGAACCCGTATCAGTAGGGAAGTGCAGTTTCAGGGGGTTCAAAGCTGAAAAACACATGGGCCGGCACAAGCATCCCCGATAGGTGCAGTAAATTCCACGCTCACATTCCACAGCCGCGGTTGGAGAATGCTACATGGTATCACACACCATTTACTCCCTGTCCCTCTGTGATGTGTTTACCGGCTCAACTGTTGATATTAGGTGGGGACACACCTACCTTCGGCAGCCTGGAGACCTATAGAAAAACATTATGAAGGGAAATATATTTTGACTTGTTTGGATAGCTTGCCGCTGGTGTGTAAGTGTGTGTGTGTGTGTGTGAGACTCACAGACTCGAAATGAAAAGGGCCAAACAGCTAAAAGCAAAAGTCTCTGCAGTAATAGGCACTTTTGTGTATCCTTGAACATCCAAACCGTGTTGAATCTCTGTCATATTTAGATCTCATGTGGATTCAAAAAGAGACTCCAACCTGTGTGAGGCCTATTTACTCAAAGTGAGCAGTGATTTGGTCTTTTCTTTACAGACGCTATCCTTGCACAGGGCTTTTCCTGATGTCATGCTACTATAAGGAGAGGGGTACGCCTCTTGTTCGGCTCACGGTGCTCTGTAAATGAATGACTATTAAAGGTGAAGCGTCCCTCCTGTTCTCAATGAGGGTTAACTGAGTGCCATATACTTTAGGCATGTGTTATACTGCTTGGGCAGTTCATAAGTTAGGAATATATTCAGACGGAGATGAATATATTGTTTAACATCAGACGTATTTATTTTCACGTTCTTCAAATAGACAAGTTACATGATTGGGCCAAATTAGCCGAGACCAATTGACATCATACTTCTGTGTAATGTTTGAAGTGGGAGCCGTATAGTGGACATAAAAACTGGGGGGGGTTTTCATTGGATCGCTCCGGTGTCTTTAATGGCATCGTTATGATCTCAGAGGGTGCCTGCAGATTCTCAGCGGCGTGATGAAATTATACTGCCACGCTTTGGCTGCGGCTGAGCTTCGGCCCTGGCAGA
>CABFOQ010019690.1:43092-57115 GCA_900660455.1 Gephyroberyx darwinii
CTGGCAGAGACGGCGGGCAGAGTGTTGCCCTGACAGCCCGGTAAGTGCATTCGGTGACGGGGATTCATGTACACACACACACACCAAGGTGCGCCTCTCCATTAGCAGCCAGCCATCACCCAGCGCCACCATCTTCCAATCGTGTTTGACATCGATGACGGGCCTGCTGATGTTACGTAAATACTTCATTGACCTCGGGGCTTCTGACATAACGGTGCCCTCCACCGATTTGCTCATCCTCCCTGCCTTAATCCGCTATCATGAGGCGCACCGTGCTTTACAGTAGGATTTTATGTCCAGTCGTAACTCTCGCTACGGCTGCGAAAGGCCCAAATCCCAAGAAAGCCATTACCTTCCCTCCACATCACGCTGCTCTCCCTTTCCTCCCAAACACGACATGATGGACACATTAACACTCCTTCACACCCAATTGACCACAGCGTCCAAAAAGAAGGAAGGAAACCCCCTAATGTAGAGGAATGCAGCTATTAAAGAGAATTAGCTCGAATAGCTCATGCGGACTGGTGAAATCTGCACCGTGTGTCTCCCGGTGTCGAGAACCAGACAGCTGCCATGTTCAAATATGAGTGTTTGTTAATGGACTGTCACTAATGGCGAATTGCTGCCAGTTATTCCGGTACGGTATTGTATAGCATGGACCTTTTCGCAAGTAATGATTCATATTGGAGTCGTTTGATTCTCAAAGCAGAGCAGGCCTACAACTGTACATGTATGGAACTTTTATATATATATTACTCAACAGCCAACGTACTGCAATGCATCTAAAGGACACAACTTCTACAGTCTTCATTGACGAACGTACACAACTCTGTCTTCCAGCCATGCCATCATAAGCTGAAACAGGTTTATTTGCTGCTTCATCCGAATCGTCTGTTATCTTGTTTGCGTCCCTATTTTGTACAGCATGTTACTGGCGAGTGTCTCCCCGACTGCTACTAATAATATTCCTCTGGTGTACATTACAGTTAATTGAAGTGCAGCAGCTGTCAGAATAATTACATGCTGATGTTTGCGACTTGGCAGGGAGGGATCGCACGCGGCCGCAAGTCCTGGAGAGTTTTCCTTTTTTTTCTTCGTCCTCCAAGCCGACGCTATTTCAGCCAAATGCCAACAGAAAGAGTTGGCTCTGGGTCAGAGGGAGGGAGAGAGCGAGAGAGTTTCTGTTTAGCTAATTAGCCGCACACTATATCCAAGGGATGCTATGGAGTACACACGCTAGGTTTACCAACATAAAAGTGCTTAAAATAAGAGTTCAAAATCAATTCTGTATGTCCATGTCCCTGGCTATTTAACACAAAAAACTCCTTTAACCAAGTTCTCTGAATGGTTGACTTCAGTGCACTGTAGTTGTTCGGGTGTCTGCACAAGACATCCGACTTCAGATCCAGCCTGTAAAGTGATCACAAGGTCTCAGTGCTTTGGTTGGCGAGGATCGGATCCAGTCTGCAGGAATCCACTGGACGTCTGCCCCTTCTATCCTCTCAAGGTCAGCCTTCAGCTCTCTGAATGCCGTGGCGATATCGCCGTTGACAATCACCTTGTCAAACAGGTGACCGTATTGGCTCTCCATGGTTTCAGCCGAGTCAATCATGTCCTCGAAATCCTCCTCCTGCGGAAGAAAAACACCCGAGTAAATCTGAGGCATCAGTAAGATCTTATACTTCCATTAGCTCTGTTAGCATTTAATTTCAGCACTACAGTGAGCGAACAGTGAAACAAAGGCAGAAAATTGACAATTTAAGTGTTATTCTTTTCCCAATGGCTTATTTTGTTATAGATATTGATATTGTAATACTGTTGGTTGAATGCTGTGCAAAATATTACCCCTATATACAGGCTTTACAAGCTTACAACCTTTCTATCTATTTTTTCTGCTTTGGCCAGGTCTGGTGAGCTTGTGAAATGTGTCTTATTGCAGTAGAAACAATGGGTTTGAGCTGGACAGAAACCTGGACATGTGGAGACAAAGTGTAACGTGAAAGGATCTGAAACCGATAACCAAGGCGTAACACAGCGGCCATCGTTACATGCTGAGAGTAAAGGATAAGAGGCCTTTTCACACCAACTGCAGGGCGATTTGAAAGCACAGCCCTATAAGATGTGCCTGAACTCTTGACGGGGCTTCGGTGCTTGGCATTGGGCAGCCTCCGGCCCTTGCTGCAACACAGGTGTATGACCCTGAGGTTTTTAATAAGGGCAACCGGGGTCAAACACTGAATGAGAAGACAGATGGGAATTATGCAAGCGATGTGGTGTCTTCTTGCCCTGTCAAAGACACATGCACCACCCTGTGTGCCAAGTACCATTCACTGAAACACAGATCCAAATGTCTACCAGCAGACCATGAAGAAACATATATCCCTCCTTCCTTCCCTCCCTCACTCAAGATGTAACCCTTCACCCCTTGGACAAGATGTGCTTACCTATGGAACAAGAAGCCACCCTCCCTGCAGCCTTGCAACTCCCCGAGAGATCCCCTGTCTCTTAAATGTCACATGTAAACCACAGGGTCAACCATGTGGTGGCTGAGTGCGTGTCAAGGCGTAAGCTTAAGTGTGTGTGTTTTTGTGCACGTGTAAGTGTGTGTATGTCTGGTGTGTGTGGGTGGGTGTGTGGTTTGCCCTCGCACCGCCATAGCCTGTGCATGTTACAAGACATGGAACAACTACCTGACTTCACACATGATACATACCTGTTGGTGTGTGTGTGTGTGTGTAGGTGTAGGTGTGTGTGTGTATATGGGGCACTGTTTGCCTCACTGAAAATATCCTGACTGGCTCCTTCTCCTCTTCATCGCAGATGAATTTAGCCCTCCTCCTAGTGAGGCGCAGCTCCTCGATATGTGGGGGCTTCACAAACACCACGTATGGTTTGAATTCAGATGTGTACACATGCTTTATTTTCTGCAGTGCCAAAAAGAAAAGAAGAAGCAGAGTGGGTGGAGGCAGAAGGAATGACATGTAGTCTAAACAATACACACTTGTCTTATATTGGCTGAATTAAAGAAGTTTTTGGAACATTGGCCCATAGTCAACTTAAGTGATGAGAACATAGGCACCAAAATCATCCATGTGTCCCCCGTAGATCATTGGCTCTGGTGCTCCATGCTAACACTTTAGCATACACTATGTTGAGTGATAGGCTCCATGCTAGCACGTTAGCATACACTATGTTGAGTGATAGGCTCCATGTTAACACTTTAGCATACACTGTATTGAGTGATGGTAGGCCACTAGCATCATCTAAATGTGAGGAAATGAGAACTTGCAGCAGATCTCAAGCTAAATGGTGGGTAATCTTAAATGATATGCAGTCAAGTCTGGTAGATTTGTATCGGAGATTGGTGAAATAGGTAAAATTATACAATAAAATTAACTACCAGGGACTACTTTCCCTGTTTCCATAGGAAGTGAAGGTGGTGGGTCATGGGAGACTGTGTACAACCAAAAATCACTGTACATGTGGTTGCTCATCTGAAATGAAATAATTCCAAAAATAAAGCTGGTTACATCATGTATGACTCTACAAGCCATGTGATAAAAACTACTAACCATATTCTTATTACTAAAAGGGTAGTCTTTTTCCTTTGGTTTATGCTAGGTGCCTACATCACTCAACACATAGTGTAGGCTAAAGTGTTAGCATGGAGCACTGGAGTGAATGATCTACCAGGGCCACATGGTTTTGGTGTCCATGTTCACATCATCATCACCCTCTATTGTTCACATCACTTCATAAACTTGGTGTATATTCCTTTAACAGTAGGCTGCCTTGAATTGACTCAAGGCAGACTTCTTGGCTAGATTGGTTTACTGTCACTCACATTAGGGTGCACGTCCTGAAGGCACACCTTGCCCTCCGCTATCACCCGGTGAATAGAGTCCAGACTTGTTCCATAGTAGTGTCCTCTGTACATCCCATATTCTATAAACCTAGACATAGAGAGAGACAGACAAGGACAGGCTAAGGGTGGTATTAATAAAATATACATATATAATAATAATATACTGCTATTATTATTATTATTATTATTTAATTATTATTATTATTGTTGTTGTTGTTATTATTATGAATAATATTATTGATGTTATTATTATTATTATAATGCTAAAAATTAACTATATTTGTGTGGCACTTTTTATAAACAGTTTACAAAGGGCTTTAACAATGAAATAAAAGCAAATGTTATTTTCTTAACATGAGTCCCAGAAGGCAATACAAGATGAACTGATGAGAATCGAGGGTAAAAACAATAAAATAGCAATATAACAGAATAAAAGGCATCACATAAAAACACGCACCAAGTGTTTTAAAACATAAGACCGGTTCTACAGGAAAGGAACAGATAGAAAGTGGGACTGTTCTTTTCATCACCATGGAAACAGGAACCTCAAGAATGGCACCAGCATGTACCTATGATTGAGAATGTCCTCTTCAAACGTGGGAATCGAGACAAAGCGATAATCCACCCCGTCTTGCTCTTGCCTTCTCTTCTCACGCGTGGTGCCTGAAAGAGAACAGGAGGCGCACGGGACACTACTTTAAAGAGACGGGAAGCCATTTTGAGCATGCAGGTGGTACGTGCGCGTGATAGCCAGTGTCAGTGACGAAACCCTTAGGTGTCTATCTTACGCGGTACGGTGAAACTGTAGCGGTCGGGGTCGGAGATGAGGAGGCGCCTCTTCAGTTCATTGACGCCAACGCCGCTGGGCCCTGGAGACAAACATCAAAACACTGTGTTCTAAGTGTGGGGATTTACTCAGCATAACACTGTGTACTAATGTTTTCCTGACGACAAGCCCAACATCAAATAGGCCTTTATTCTAGCGATCTGGTGACGCATCTGTCTTTACCATCAGAGAGGGGGAGAGAGGGAGAGACAGAGACAGAGCTCTGATTTCATATTGATTTTGGTCCGTCTAGGATGCTCCAACCCTCCTCTCTTTCTCTTTCTCTCTAAAAAGGTTTATACTTCTACATACCCTCTGGAAAATCCATAGCATCACATCTAAATGTGACATCTGCAAAGCCAAACAGTATCAGTGTCATTATGAGTGTAGGATGCACGGGATAAAGCACACACACACACACACACACACACACACACACACACACACACTCGCACACAGCATCTGGGATTTTCAGGCACCGGCAAGATTGCATCAGGCTCAAATGGAGTGTCGTCTGAAAGTAGGATTCCTGACATACCTGCCTTTTCCATCACGGCGTTGCATGACCTCGATACATTACAAAATATCAAGTTTATAGACTCTCCACTCTTACATTGCTAATGTCTTTCACAGCTGCTACGAAGCACTGGAGAAGAGCGTCATCGTGCAACATGAATACTTTCTTCTGTCCTTTTTTTCAAAAGTTATGATCTTTTAGGCTTAAAGTGCCTGGCAGTCATTTTCACCAAGTTTCCCGGGGCATAACAGTCTATTGTTTCATTGAAAATGGGTATACAATACAAAGAGAAAAGGCTGAACTTCCAACGTAGTCAAACCTGATCCAGCTGGTCCTGTTTTAGCTATCCACGGTTTGGTTTTCCTGTCTATAACTCTCATTGCCAATAAACTATATATTCCTATTGATGACCTCCGGTCAATGAAGAGCCTTCACAGCTGACAGTAAAACATAATCCAGAGTTGGGGTAAAGACCAACTCAATTAGAGAGGTCTAAATGTAAATCCAAGCCGTCTTAACTGTTCCAGTCTGTTGACGGAGCACTTGGCTGGCATTGTGACGGATCTAATTCACAATCCACTCATCCCGTTCTCTCCATTCGTCCATCATTTATCTGTTCTGCATCTTTTACACCTCTTCGGTTCATTGTATTTCTCTCCTCGCTCTCCCTCCCGCTTTCACTTGTTTCTTTCCCTCTCCTTCCATCTCTCTTCTCGGCCCTCTATTTTTCCTCGGACGCAGATGACCCGCAGTCATGTTGTAATATGACATTAAAAAGACCTTCAGCGGGGCTTAATGGAAGATTCTCCTGGGAGGAATATAGCTCAAAAATACATAGAGCAGGCCTGCAGGATTGGCAGCAAACTGAACCTGGGGTGGGCTCCTAGGTAACTTTAGAGAACACAATATATTCTGACTGAGTTTTCTGACAGTATTTACTTGATTCTGATGGGAAAAGATTGTTCTTGCACTCCAGACTGGAATCATAAATCTTCATCATCTCTTTTGGCCAAAGAGAGCTTCGGTATTAGCATGCTTTTATTAACTTTGGACTTAAGCTATGTTGAACTAAAGAAACAGGTACCTCCAGTGGGCAGTAGGATAATATCAAACACATTTGACCACTATGCATGTAGCATATTACATTTTGCAGCTTACCGTATATATGTTTCAATGCAATGAACCTATAATGCACGCACGGCTGTGTCACTCATCGACCCACTCACAGCATGGGAACCTGTTTCACAAGCCATTTACAGTTTGCTTTAAATGAATCGCAAAGTCTTGACGGTATGACTCCCTCACTCATCGGCCACCCCACACAGCGTGGTAACCTGCCTATTTCTTACACCGTTCATGGTGTGCTTTACATGAATGTCTGCTTCAGTCACACTTACCAACCAGGAGGACCAGGCGGTGTCCGCCCTTGGGGTCTCTGCGGTAGGGGACCACCTCCATGTAGGTAGGGGTAAAGACTGAGACATCCGCCCCGGCGCTCTTCCTCCTGGGCTGGGTTGCATCTCTGCCCTGACTTCCCCTTCTGCCCAGTCGGAAACTTCTTCTCAAACCAGCTGGGATAGAGAGTTGAGATGGATGTCAGACTGTGTGTGTCTGAGTGAGTGTGCCAACCCAACTTAATGTCTTAATCAAAACATAGCAGGAGGCAAGTTCATGCTGACTCCATGTCATGTTGTTCCCTTAATTCAAAGCAAGCTGGACAGACAGGGCACTTGCCGTGACATAAAGCAGGTCTGCCCAAAGTAGGCCAAATGTGATGCCTTATGAAAGTCTGTTTGGTCTTTAGTTATATTTCAAGAATGATTTCGAGACAACTTGTTTATTACCAGGCATATGAACCAACTCCACCATTGTATGAGACCTAGAAGCAAATGCATACTTGTTGCACTTCCAAAGAATCAATAATCAACCACTTTTTTTTTGGTCTGTGTTTCACAATCCAGTTTGCATTGCTTCCCTTGGTCCATCTCGTCAAAAACTTTGGACACCCCCAAAAGAAAAAGGGTGTGAACACTGGAGCTGACAATAGGATGGTGACAACACTTGGGAGAGAGAGAGCTGCAGTACACATGGGTGGCAGCGTACCAGATACCAAAGCATCATTCAAGAAACCATCGACACTGCCACTCCGGCAAAACTCTCGGTGGAAACGAAAGTCGAGAGAGACGACAAGTTGGGAATTGAGCGTCCCAAAAATAGTCTGTCACGCGTGGCTTGCGAGGCCGTCTGACAGCCAGCGTCTGCCAACGCGACTGTGGTTTGGCCTGGGTTTGCCAGGCCCGCTCTTTAGTGATGTTAACTGCCGCTAACTGATGGTGCCAGGGCGGCTTTGACGTCAGCTGCAATTTCACTATGTTAGCATATCTGTCCATTTCCCCTCCTCGCTTCATCCCGGAGAACATGGCACTGTGTGCAGGGATTTTCAAAGTGTTGTTGACGAGCTCCCCATGAGTGATTTAAACTGATGATTTCACCTAGGGTAAAGAGATACTGAGTAAAAGCAACGTTACACAGCGACAAGAGAATTCTCATTTCCTCGAGGGGTAATAAGATCTAGAGGAAAACAACATCTTAAAGTAATTCCAGCGATGAAATTCAGATTCTCATCCTCGTCTCTCATCGAAGAACCAGTCCAGCTCTCAGTTTTAAATAACCGCTAACTGTCAGTATCTTTTCGGGGAATATCAACATTTTTGCTTTATTGGCCAGCATGCACTATACAGTGAAGAGTGAGAGGAAGGGGATAGCATGCAACATATAGGTCATGAGCCGGACTTGAACCCATACTGTCAAGATTATATGATGTGAGCCTGCAGTGTGGAGGAGCAGCCAACAACTCAGCATTACCCATCATAGTCCTCCACAGATACACTCAGACCATCTGGATAGTTGCGTAGCTGCACGTCTTACCATTTCCTGGTCTGTTGACAGCCTAGACAACCAGATATGAGTTATAGTGAGCACTGTAAACATTGTGACAGACTAACGAAAATGTTAGATTCGGTTCACTGACGAGCTCAGAAAATCAGTGAGCGAGGGACAACTGTGTAAACACTGCTAGCATGGTCGTTCCAGGTTCTTCGCCGTGCCTTCAGCTGTGTATCTATAACCCGCTACCATGTCCCTTCTTCTCCACTACCTCTCCTCTCTGACTAGCGTGCGTGCAGCCGGTCGTGTGGCATCTATTAAGAGATCAATAACAGTTTGAATCCCAGACTCAGAAGAAATGCAGAGTCTGAACCACATCCTCAGGTGGAGCCCGGCCTGGCCTGAGGTAAGATAAAACACACGACTCCGACAATTGATATAAAGCTACGTCCGTAATTCACCTTGCCTTGCACAGACACAAAGGCCTTTTTACAATCAGCCATAGGCGCACACACCCATGTGAACACACAGATGCACACACCCACATAAGCATGCACACACACACACACACACACACACACACACACACACACACACACACACACACACCATGTATATAATCCATGAGATCAAGACAAATGGGGTACATGGTCGGGCCACTGAAAACCTCATTTGCTGTTACAGTCCATTCTCCAACTTCTCTGAACCGCAGAACTACATCATCATATGACCTGGTTTGTAAATAAAGCCAGGGTTTTGTTTGCTTCCTGGTTTCCCTGTCTGGATCAAACTGGTAGAAGCCCACTTTCCCAGTGTCAAGTGGGGGTTTGAGGGGAGAAAGTCTTAACATCTCACCAATGTGGATTCCTGTTATAGATCTGTAGTCTGCATCCTCCACGACTGGAAAAAAAAGAAGAGAAAGACGAGAAAGTGAGGAAACTGTGGACACAGACCACAAAGGGAATGACATATTTGTTGCGCTGAAATTTCATACTCAAAGTGTAAGCACATGCTCTGACCTGAATGTCAGCAATCGAGTTACTGTGTAAACAAAGAAAACTACTAACAAGCATTTCATTTAGAAATGATATCCGCAATTCGAAAATATTGATAACTCCTCTACTCTTGCAAAGTGATTGCTGGCAAGAAAGCAAAGTGCATTGTGGGAAGACATTGACTATCATAAGCCCTGTTCTTACAAAGTAATGACATTTTTGGGAAGCGAATCCTCTCCGTTTTGGAAATACAGACGGAGGAGTATTAAGTGATTAAGTATTATCATTGGATGATGAAACTCTTATTCTTTGAACACCCAAATCCATATCGCATCCTGTCAGTTATGGTGGAAGGCAACAAGGTAAGCGGTCAGTACCTTCCTCGTCATCTGCGCAGCATGTGGGGAAAACAAGAGTGGTGAGTAGGGCAGCAGTTCAGCCCACCCATGACCTTCACCTTGACTGTGACCTTCAGGCACGGCCCATCGCCCCTCAGCTCTGACCTGAAAGATCGCTAATATGTTTATTGGAAAGTGTTAAATGAGGTTTTTTATCCTTTGCAGGTGGGGGCGATTTTATGGAGAAATGTTTGCTGATCACCTGTTGGTTTGACTCGCCAAGGCTTGAACAGGGCTTGAGGTCGCTGAAGGGCAACTCTCCTGTAGAAAGCAGGAAAGAGAAAAGAGGACTTTTTTCATAACGTGATGTGAATCAAAGGGGATTTAACAGATTTGAGGGTATTTCAGCATTCCAATGAGTTGGAGTCGCCTTCAAACCAAGAGCAGAAGAAAGGCCACCTCTCGTGGAGCTGCTGTGAGGGGATGAGCCCCGCCAGGGTGTTGCCGTCTCCGTGGCGACGGGCCTGCCACCAAGCGTCGTCCTCCCTGCTCACAATCTGGATGATGTCGCCCCTCCTAAAGGCGAGCGCTGCCTCCTCGCAGGGGACGGTGGGATCCTGTTTAGGATCGTAGTCGAAAAGAGTCCGCACAAACAACTGGGGAAGAAAATGAATGTTGGTTTAATGTTTTTCATTCAGGCAAAATCGAGGAAGAAAAGAAGTAGGACAGCAATTAAAACATAAGGAGACTCTCCATTTATGCCAATGTTAAAAATTTCTGTCCCTTCCTACTGAAGCTGTCAGAACTTTTCCTTTATTCTGACAACAAACATGGCACCTTTGCCTCTACTCTGTCACACATTTTGTCGTTGTTTTTGAGAAACATGACCATTGAAATGCATTTGTCTTAAACCATTACAATGCTCCCTCTCTTCCCCTTATTTCCAGTTTGGAGCTCCACTCCATTTATATGTGGCCATGACCTAGAGTACCGAGGCCTAGAGGTAATAATTTGCAGACATGGTGTGAAGATTCATTGTTAATGTTACAGATTTATAATAACTTTGATTTCTTTGTAATAAATAGATACTGCTCAGTAAAGAGTTTGACAGCGTCCAGGTCCAGGTGAAATGTCTCATCCCTGACTGACTGAGATGAATTTGCCTTTTGACGACCATGGTGCTGAAGCAATAGCATTGTGGTAAAAACCCCAAATATGACCCAACAAGGTATAACTGATTTCATCTGTTGCTACAGCATGAAATCAGGTGGGAACCTTTCATAGTGCAGCCAGCTCCCAGGATAATGTAAAAAGATGCTTATATTATATTTACTGTACCTTGTTGTTATTCGATGACACATTTTCCTTGGTGGAAGCAGGAATGATTGTGAATGTAACGTCACCCTGAGACCGAGCCTGATGCAAGAACAGCGACATATCTGAGCTCAATATTCATACACAAAGACACAAGAAAGATCAGAAAAAAAACTAGAGAAAGAAAAATACAGAGGAGAGAGAGAGAGAGAGAGGAAAACAGACAAATAGTCTGAGAGACACTGAAACAAACAATGTGAGACTAACGAGAAGAGGAAGGATCTCCTTTGGATTCTTGTGCTCCAGTGAGACTCCGTTGATCTCCTTCAGCTCGTCTCCTTCGTGAATCAGGCCTAACAAAACATCGGAAAACATAATAGCGTCACCATAATGCTATTACTGCGTAGGTTAGACCACTGTGGCATAACAGCATAACGTTATGTACAGTAAGTGCTTGACTTGAGAGACGACTGTAGTAAAATGAAGGGTCTTTTTAAGCTTACTGCTTTTGTCTGCTGCGCCTCCCCTCATGATCCTTGCCACAACAATTGCCCCAGTGGATTCATCCCTCTTGATTGTAGCCCCCTGGTAGTAGATGCACGAGAAATAGATGGAGGGAAAAGATTAGCCGAGATGGGGAGTGATGGCGAGGCAAACAGAGCGAGGGTAACATGTTGATTTTATTACGGTCCAGACAAGCCGCTCACATAAAGTCACTTCATTCCAATGAGAGTTATTTGTACCAAGACGGGACCATTTAGCCGGCCGCGTTCATGTAACACACGAATCGCTGGAAAAGGTTATCCAAATCAGCATTATTTTCAACAGATGTTATTGATGTGGAGCAAATCGCAATGGAAAGAGCATCTTATGTAGTTGCTTACAATCAGCTCACGTCGGGGTGTAACCCCATTGTCTGGAAAACGGGAACACACTGGATCGATCAAAGAGACCATGTCATAAAAAGGTCAGTCCCCCTTCCAATCTAGTTTTGGGATCAATACAAAAGTATGTTCTCTATTATTGGCTCTGAGAACCTTCCCTTGCCTAAGCTGAGCCGCTGAAACAAACACTGCAAAAAATGTCCGTCTTAACTCAGGATTCATTCTCATATTCACTCTTTTGTTTTTTTCTTCCATTTGTTTCTGATACAGGTTTCCACAATGAAGGAATTTTCTAGAAACAAGTGTCAATAAGGCAGAGCGTCACTCCACTGGACCCTTGATTCACAACAATCCTTGAAACAGGTTGATTCAAGATTCAACAAAAATGTGTTGAGGTTTTTCAACACATTTTTTTGCAGATTTTTTGCAGTGCATGGACACACAAACAGATGCTTAAATACACACACACACACACACACACACACACACACACACACAAATACTTGCACACAACAATGCTGCAACTCTGCTGTGTGTCAGCAGCAGATATATGGCAACGGAGATGTGGAAGAATTGACTGTAAAGTCATGGTTGAAGAAAGCAAGCAGCAGCCCGGAGACAAAGGTGATCCAGGCTGCTGCAGAAACCTCTTTCCTTATGTTTCCTCTCATTCCAAGGGCTTTGGTCCTGGCTACACCTTTGCTTACGTGGCTTTAGCGGTTTCGCTCTTTGACAACATGACATAAATCCAGTCCCCGTAGAAAAGTTCTGCTTTGAGTCTCTCCGATTCTTTTATTACTTTGAACCGCCTCTGTGTGTCAGATATTGTTGCTGGACAAATTACAGATTTTCAAGCCCAGTTGCCCTGTTACATGGTTGTCTTAACTTTAATACCTGCATTTTTACATCGCGCACACAGCCTTGTTTGTTTTGCGTGCAATTACAAGGCCAGGTTGACCAAATTAGAAACAGGCTGATATACGTTTCTGACATTCAAGTTACAGTTGTTTTTTTCTGGTCCTTTTTTGGGGCTTTTATTGCATCGGGGGGGAAAATAGTATTCAGTGGGTGGAATTATGTTATGAAGGACAGGCAGGAGAGACTAGTACTTTTTCTGGGTCATGTCTGAAAAGAGGTGAACATTTTATCAAGGTTTGCAATACTGACTTAAATTTTTCGGAGGTTTAACTTATGACGTGGAGATGTTTACTGACCAGGGGCTCTTCAGTTTTGATCAGACTGACGATTTTGACGGTGTCCTCGTCATCCTCCAGGACGCCATCAGGCACCTGTGGCAGGCTGGGCTGAAAGTCTCTCTGAGCCACTGTGTCATGGACAGACAGGAGACTCTACGGTGGAGACAGAAACAGTTGTCATGCCTATTAAAATAGCTCTTTCCCAGCACATTTCTGTGAATTAATCTAAGATTGAGTACCAAAAAATGAGTTCATTTAAGTACATTTGGTTTTGTTAGCTTTGGCTGTGTGAAAACCCCCAAGATTGTTTGCAGAAAAACAATATCGTGGCTCTGCAGTAACATCTCTACTACCAGGAATGTAGAAAATACAACTCCTAAAAAGGAATGCGCCGTAGTACGAAAGAATGAGGAACGGGGGAAACATCTGCTCATCAACTTCATTTTAACAATCAGCCAATCCATCTGTCAGTTAGTCAACTTGTTATCCTCGTGTCCATCAACAGTTACTCTGCACGTACGCTGCCAACGCATGAGCAATGTGTGTCTGGTCACTTTCAGACACAGGTTTTCAAAAACAAACATTTCATTTACAGAATATTGTACCCGGTGTCTCTCGCAAGTATGTGTGAGCTCCCGGGCCCGGGCCAAGAACAAACAGGTCATTAAGGCTGTTTAAACAAACCTGTTAGTTCTCGGCTGGCTTCGGCTCCTCATTAAGCACAGCCCTGACGGCCGCAGCTCACTGGAAAACCATACACCGTGTGTGTGTGTGTGTGTGTGTGTGTCTGAAGTATGATTGTCAGCAGTTCTGAAATGGGGAAACATGCACTTGAGTAGTCTGGCCCTCTACATGAGTGAGCACTAATAAACATAGCTCAGGAGTAGATTAGCTTCAATGCTAGTGCGGTTAATAGATGTCAACAGCCCTTCAATGGGGAGAACGATGAGGCGAAATGAATCCCCGAAACATTTTACGGTTGGATTAGCTTCTCAGTTCGTATGGCCCGTATGACACGCAATTACAGGATGTGCAGTTGCAGCACAAAACGACAAAATGCAGTGTGTGTGTGTGTGTGTGTGTGTGTGTGTGTGTGTGTGTGTGTGTGTGTGCATGTTCTGAGATGAGAGAGTGTGGGTTATTGGGGCACCAGACAGTGTCCAAAGATGAGTGGAGATTTAGAGGTGCTGGTCTCTTGGCAG
>CABFOQ010019694.1:6490-26627 GCA_900660455.1 Gephyroberyx darwinii
CCCAAAGTGAAGACGTAATGGAAATTAACTTCTCCGCTAATCCTGCCACAGACCCCGAGTACCCGGACCTGAACTCGGTGCCCTCCTGCTACCACCGCCTCAGGGAGGTATTCAATAAACCCAAAGCTCTGTCTCTTCCTCCACATCGCCCGTATGTTGCTGCCATTGAGCCTAAACCAACTCCACCCTCAGCTCCTGCTCCTTCACCTAAAGAAAAGAAGAAGAAAAGGGTGGCCAAGGTGGAGCCAGCCACTAACCAACCAGCCCCAGTCAAGTCAGCCCCTGCCCCAGTCAAGTCTGCCCCTGCCCCACCTTCAGCCAAGTCAACTCCAGCCTCAGCCAAGTCGGCCCCTGCTCCAGCCAAATCCGTCTCAGCCCCAGCCAAGTCTGCTGCAGCACAGACCAAGCCATCTCAGCCGCCAGCCAAGTCTTCTCCAGTCCCCTCTAAATCTGCTGTGGCCCTCAAGCATGCCTCAGTGCTGGAGGCTGTCACCAAGGACGTCCCAGTGATGGCAGTGCCCCCGGTGGGATCTCAGCAGACTGCCACTGTTGCAGCAAAAGCACAGGAGCCCAAGAAGAAGGCCTCCAAGAAAAAAACAACTGAACCTGGTAAGCAGATATTGTTTGGGTGGTGCCAGTCCAACGTGGGCAGTGACATGCTATTGGTATCACAGGTGTAGATGGTGACCAGAAGGTTACCAGTTGAACTCTGAACTGGTAACCTAGGCTGTGAATAAATCGCCAACAGCGGAAAACTGTCGATGTAGTTCCTAGCTGTGACTGTGTGTAACCTTCTGAAATAAACTTCTGGGAAATTCAGGACAAACATGGTCAATCGTAGTTTAGAAAACACTCTTATGTACAGTGACTTAATCTTAAATTCTTAGATCACCAACATCACAAGAAACCAAAAGATCAGAACCATAGTGCCCTGACAATGGACATACCAAGATATTGTTGTGGCCCCAGAATGAGCATTGTTAAAATTAGCCCTCTTTTGAATTGATGGAAATAGTTGTCTGGGCAGGAACTGCATCAGCCATAACACTCATGATAGTGTAGTTGTCAGACTAGAAAGCTTTCGGAGGTGGAAGTGGGGGCATGTCTCTACAACTGACACACACATGCACATACACACACCATCTAAGAGGCAGTAATGCCTTGTCAGTACAGATTGACCTCTAACTGTGTATCCATGGGAAGTAGTGCCAGTGGGCAGAGGTGGGTAATGTCTGGCACCCCACTCTGGAGGGCATAGAGCACGTCGGCCTGTCCAAACACCGCTGCCCTGTTTTGTTAGCTGACAAAGGCTCTCAGTGCCCCGACAATAGGGGGGTTTCTCCTCTGCCTGAGGGTTGTCTCCGCCTGGTGCCACAGTGCCCCATCACTTTGCCAGCCAAAGCTGCCCAGGGCCCTAGCCCCAAAGGAGAACTCCGTTTCCTGAGGCAGTGTGGGAATTCAGTCTTATTGTGGAAGTCTAATGACGCCCTCAAAAATTTTTGTTTTTTACCCTTCAATATAACCATGAAATAAATCAGCAATCAAACAATCTTTGTTGAGAATTATTTTGTTGCTAACATAACTTCGTGGCTTTGCTACTGCTCGTTTCATTGGAAGGCTGTGTCTCTGTCTCTCTAGCTGCAGCGGTGGATTCTGCCGATGCCCCACTCTACCTGCCTTACAAGACTCTGGTCTCCACCCTCAGTAGTATGGTGTTCAGTGAGGGAGAGGCTCAGAGGCTCATCGAGATCCTGTCTGAGAAGGCTGGTATCATTCAGGACACCTGGCACATGGTATGGAAGACTGCACTGGGGGATGATGGGGGAACACTGGGAACACCAGCTGTAATATCCAGCTTGTGAGACTTGGAGGGAGCTTTCTCGCAGTTCTCTCTGTCTTACTGTGTGTGTGTATGTGTTTCAGGCCACTCAGAAAGGAGACCCAGTGGTCATGCTGAAGAAGCAACTGGATGAAAGAGAGAGACAACTGGCGGCTGAACAGGAGGATGCTGCTGCGGCCAAGAACCGTCTGAGGGAACTCTCCAAGGTTAGATACATCACTGTCTCTATGGTTAGAAAATGCACTGAAGTTCACCAGCTTCCTTTCACAAAATCATCATGTAGCATTTTAAAGTAAATTTTGATAAGGAATCAATTAGAGTCGGGCCTAGGCTACCACTGTGTTTTTAGGGTCAAGTAACCAATGCACAAAACTTAGACAACAACATGCTAGCTAGAGTTTTAATTTGTTTCGATTAATGATTGACAAACGTATACTTCTGGCTCAAATTAATTTAAGGAAAAATCACAAAACTACATGAAATAAGGGGGAAGCTATTTAGCAGCATCTGTAATTTTTCTCTCTTAAAACAAAAACACCTAAAGCTCTGCATCAAAATGCTCTGAGTGGCTGTTGAGCTCGCCAGCTGCCGACACTGAATCTATATGGTCAGTTGTTTACTCCCAACAAGGGAGACCAAGTGATGTAAATTTGCTGAAATGGATCTTGGCTGTCTGCCACAGACACAATACAATTAATCCAATCTGACTGTTCCCTAATTTCTGTCATTCAGGAGCTGTCGGCAGAGAAGTCCAAGGTGGCCAGCGTGGAGACGAGGCTGAGTTCTCAGCTGAGTAAGCGTGAGCAAGAGATGATTGCTCTGCAAGCTCGTATGCAGGCCAGTTACCAGGACCACATAGCCCAGACCCAGAAGCTCAATGCAAAGGTCAGTTCTAATATACAAATATTGTAATTTTCCAACATATATTTAATTCAGATTTGTTCAAATTGGCCTGTGTTTCTTTTTTTTTACGTGTAAGAAATCTGGGTGCTACCTTTTTTAAATTGTAAATGAGGACATGCTCCATAAAAGTTTATTTTATGACATGCCATTCATTAAAGTACTCACATTCTCAGGATGATAGGAGGAAAACATTTTATTACTAAAAGTCAGTGGTCTTCTTTCATTAAATGTTAAGGTGCATGTGTTGAATATGGCTACTTTTTTTTCAAAAAGACAGCTTTGTAAAATGTACATAGTGAAGTGAAATATGAGTTGGCTGCTCATTCATTCTCTCTCTGTCAGATCCTTAGCCTGCAGGACCAACTGGAAAAAGGCCCCAATGCCCAACTGGCCCGTGTGCAGCAGGAGAACTCCATTCTCCGTGATGCCCTCAACCAGGCCACTAGTCAGGCTGAGAGCAAGTGAGTATTTCCCAGAACCTGGATGGGGTAGGACAGGAGTACGTCTGGATTAGTCTGAGAAAAGGAATTGACGGTAACTGAGAATCAGTGAATATGTATGTTACCTCTTCTTCTTTTTTTTGTGTTTTGTTTTGTTTTTGACGATTATTTTAAATGCCAGTTAACAGTGGAGAGAGGGACAGGAAATATACCAGGACGCCCATGTATTTGACCTCTTAACACTCAGATTTGGTTGGAGTTTCATTCAAGTGTAGCTGGAGTACAGTATGTATCATTACAAACTCAAAGGTATATGTGTGGAGTCTGATAGTGTCCAAACTGGGGACTGGCCTGAGTTAAGCCAGTGCGAGGCATGTGTCCTGACTCTCTCTGTCTCTCTCTCTCACCCCCCCCACCCCCTTCCTCAGACAAAATGCAGAGCTGGCCAAGCTGCGTCAGGAATGTGCTAAGCTGACCAAGGAGCTTGGGGAGAAGATGGAGAGTCTGCAGGCTGATGAACACATTAGGAGAGGACTGGAGACCAAGGTCTCCACTACTGAGAAGCAGCTCTCCCTGCTGCAGGTTGGACTGGGCTGTGGGAACACCACATCATCTCTATTACAATCACTGTGTACTCAACAATTCAAAACTTGATCCTAGCCTTTTTAATGCTGCACCAGTAGAATTCTCCATTCTTGTTTAGGCTGCCAGTTTTCAGAGTTTCTCTAAATGGCAAGCCTAGTCCTTGCCCACCTGTCCCCCAACCCTCTAATACTGTGTTATGGGAAGTTTGTTAGCCTTGTAATCACAGAGCCCTGGGCTGGGCTGGAATGCAGCCACACAATAACGGGGCTGCGGGGGAAATGCTTTTCAGCACCAGCTGGAATGCGTGCATGCCCGAGCATCACTCCAGCCCTCTATAACTGTCTGAAAAAGGGAAGGCACACACTGACAGTACATCTGACACATGTGACTACCAGGCACAAGGCACATCCCTACGTCACAGTATTCATTTGCTGTACCTTACTTAAGCATGTCAGTCTACGCAGTTAACTAATGGAATGCTGTTTGTCTGAACTATTATAGTACATGTGGAGCGAGTGAGTCATCAGTTCCTGACAGTCAAGTGTTCATTTTGTCTAATCATTTACTAACATCCCTTCCAGGAGTTTAAGGTCTATCAACATGTTATGCAATGGCTCAGGCCATTAGTCAATATACGCATGGTCAAGGCTCGAACTGAATGGTGGCTCTTTTTTTATGGAATGCCAGTTCTTTGACTTGAGAGGAATTTGTTGCCCATGTCAAATTTGAGTGTGTAGCTGGGTTTTCTGGTAATCCCCATACAAATAATCATCAATATTTAGCCGCTAAAACGGCTTAATGAATCGGTCATATGAGCAAGCCCAGCAATTGATGGCCAAATCATTCAACCTCACTTTAAATCAAAAGCACTTTTGAAAAAATGGGAAATAATGATTATTTTGCCCCACATGATGCGTTTTGCACAATACCAGACTTTCTCATGGCTTGCTTTCTTATTTCACCAGCCATACATTACTCTCAGGCCAAAGGATATTCTTCTTATCAGTTAAAAATAATCTAGTAAAATACTATAATTGGTCTGTTTTGACTGGATGGAAATTGGATATTTTCTACATGCGCTACTATAGACTTGCATGTCATCAATGCAGCCAAGTGGGATAATCTCGTGAGTCTCTATTGCCACCTGCTGTTTGACACATTTCTGTTTCCCCGTCAGGCCAGCCATGCGGAGAGCGAGCAGGCTTTACAGAGGAGATTGGAGGAGGTGTGTGAGGAGCTCAGGACAGCGCAGAGCAGCAACAGCAGCCTGCAGGCCAGCATGGAGAAGGCCCAGCAGGACAGCAGCACCCTCTCAGGTCTGGGAAAAGGAGTGGCCTCTGGGAGGGAATGGGATCATAGTAATAAGCAGATCAGATGAAAGGAATTTAATTGGGCCTTGTGCGGCTAGTTGGTTGTGTTTTGTTTTTTTTGTTTTTTTTGCTGGGACCCACCTTGAGCTTACAGAATACTCATAGCATAGGTAGTGAGTGCTGTGTTTTGACAGTGATCCCTGTCCCTGTAGAACTTCAGCCGTGTATGGGGAGAATGGAGTCTGAGCTCAGGGAGCGCTCTGCCCAGGTGGATGCCCTCACTGCCCAGCTAGAGCAGACACAGGCAGAGAAGAGCCAGCTTGAACAGCAGGTGACCTCCATCAACTCACTGCTGGAGGCCAGTCAGAGCAAAAACGAGGAGGATAACAAGCTGGTAAGAGACTTTCGTTTGCAGACACTGTTTAACTTTGGTCAAGTGGCCAGACGGATGCACACAATAGATTTTATTTCTAAGGACATCCGTCACTTGTGATTTGGCAGGTGAATGCTGCAGAATTGGAACAGCTAAAGCTCAGGTAAGTGTCCGACCCTCCCTACTTCAGAGATAATATCAGATCCAGAGTTGTTCCAGTCCTTCGCTAAAGGCTTACATCCTCTTTCAGCTTCCAGGAGAGGGACAGCCAGTTGATCTCGCTCCAGGAGGAACTAAAGCAGCTACAAATCAAGCAGAAAGCTGCCGTAAGTGCTGGAAGCATTGGCCGTTTCATCCATTGTCATATAAATAAGTAGTATCGTTGATTATTCAGGGGAATTTATTGACTAAAAGATATTTGAGCAGTGACAATGCTGATCAAATTATTTGCTATTCAAACAGGAGGACACTGCTGTTGAGCTACAGCAAAGAAATGCCAGGTACAGTCCTCTTGACTTATTTGGCTCAAGTCTAATAGTCTTGCCACTTATTTGTCTGATTTCTGATTATTTATCTAAACTGTGTGTCCCTTTTCATTTTAGTGAGGATGCCAGCCTTGTAGCATCACTGCAGGATGAACTTAAAAATGTCAAAGAAGAGATGGAGCAGCTTAAACACACACCAGTAAGCTTGCCTTTCAATGCGCTCCCCACGTCTCCCTCTACAGGCGCCTCACAGTATAACAGCAGAATCGGTCTCAATGTAAAATTGACACCTTTGCACTTCCTTTCCATTTCAGCAGTCAGATAACTCTGCAGAGCTGGCACTACTACAGAGCAGGTAAATAATTGAATCTCTTATCGACAAGTGGACTATCTCTCATATTATCAGTTCTGTTAATTGGATATTAAATCTTTCCTGTTCTGTCCCGTCTGGTCGTTTGGCTAGTCTGTCTGAGAGGGATGCCCTGGTCACGTCACTACAAGAGGAGCTGAGAGAAGCAAGGGAACAATCAAAGGCCATCGATGGTGTAAGAGTCTTTTTACAGCCTTTGGGCCTATAGAGGGTCACTGATTTTTATAGCTTTGCTCTTAATGGCTTTTTTTTTTTTTTGGCAGGACTTGATGGTCCAGCTGACAGCGTTCCAAACTGAAGCCAAAGAAACTCTCCAGACACTCTTCCCACAGATAACCCTAGAGACAGAGCAGGTAGGAAAAGGAATGTCATGGATTCCCCCAATACGGAGTGAGTAAATAATCTCTCTTTAAAATAATGGTGTCATTAATTGTGCACGTCTCCTTT
This sequence comes from Gephyroberyx darwinii, assembly GCA_900660455.1. Taxonomy (NCBI): domain Eukaryota; kingdom Metazoa; phylum Chordata; class Actinopteri; order Trachichthyiformes; family Trachichthyidae; genus Gephyroberyx; species Gephyroberyx darwinii. Next base: position 13,244 of record CABFOQ010019694.1, read on the forward strand.
CCCCCTGCTCAGTCCAACTGGCTACAAGCCTTTACACAGAAAGCTCAGGAGGCTCTGACTCACAGCCAGCAGAGCCAGGAGTCTCAATCGAGCACAGAGCCTGTAAGTCATGACGACATGCTTGGATACCGTATGCTGGTTTGAATCACACTGGCAGAAGAGGTTCTGATTGCATTTTGTTTCTTTCAGGAGTTGCTCGAGAAACTGAAGGAAGCTGAGGAGAGCCGTGGCTCCTTGCAGGCTGAGTGTGAACAGTACAGGACAGTTTTAGCTGAAACGGTGAATTGATTGTTCAGACTATTATGATATGTGACCAATTTTTATATATACTAAACCATCTTTCTGCCAGTAGGCTGATGGAATATGTGTATTGATTTGTGCGTTAATTATCTGAACATGGAGGTAATTTATGTGGCTCGTTTCCCTTTTCCTCCAGGAAGGAATGCTGAAGGACCTGCAGAAAAGTGTGGAGGAGGAAGAGCTGGTATGGAAATCAAAGATGGCTGACTCAGTGGAGCAGTTGAGTGTGGTGAGTTCTACGTATTCTAATACTCACTGAAAATGACGGACTTTGGTTCACCGTCAGCTGCACCATCCTGTGTGGGTCCCCCTGCTTTTCTGTTGTTTCTAACGATGGACCTTCTCACACACTACCAGGCTGTGGAAAAGGCCTGCATGTTGGAGGCGGCTGTTGAGAGCTTGAAGACAGAAAACCAAAGTGTAGAACAGGTGGGAATTCACGTGGTAGAAATCAAAGCTTTTTGTTTTTTTAAGTGCTGGTGGTTTGGGAGAAGTGTTCTGCTGTAGAAAATGATCTCTTTTGATGTTTCTATAGTTGAAGGAGCAGATGATGCTTCTGGAGGCCCAGCTGGAGAAACAGTCTGAGTCTGCCACATCAGACGGCCAGGGGAACTCTGAGGAGATGGCACAGGTACACTTGCAGTTCGCTCCTACAGTCCACCGGCCACTTTTACATATATATGTGTGTTTTCTCTTTATTGTGTGTCTCTGTGCAACTACATCTATTTTATAGAGACAATTAAATAATATATGTATATATATTATTTATTTTATTTTTTACAAATGTATTCTTAATGAATCATTTTTTAACTGTGATAAATTACATTCAAATCTTTTTCTATATTTGTATTTATTTATTTTTTTAGCAATATTTCATGGCAATGGTGCAGAGAACCCAGATGCATGTGAAGCCAAAAATAAAAATTGCAGATCTTTAATGACTTCTTTTTCTAATAAATTATTAATAATTTTATATATTTTTTTGTTATGAAATATTCTGGAAACCGTAGTCAATTTAAAGAATGTGTGTTCAATATGCTTTCCCACATGGGCTTCATGTTTGTTTTCTGCAGAATTCTATAAAAAGGTGTATTTAAAGCACTAGTCATCCCATATGTGACCTGTGGTGTTCTCTGTTGTGTGCTGTCTATCCAGCTAAAGCTGCTGCTATCAGAGTGTCAGAGCCAGCTGGACTCAGCGCAGAAGGAGGCCCAGGCCCACAAGGAGGAGCTAGCACAGGTGAATCTACTTAACCTGCTTCCCCATCTTCCAAACAATTCACGCATTGGAATTTGAGATTTGACATTTCAAGAAATCTGTAGGAACGTCTCATTAATGACATAAACCAGCTGGGTAAGGTACCATGTGTCACGCGAAGGGGAATCATGGCTGGATGGATGGAGGTTATGTAACCAGTGACTGGCAACGGCTTCCCGTTTCAGGTCAGAGAGCAGCTGAGTGAGGTCACGATGCGGGCTCAGCGAGAGCAGAACGGCCCAGCTGAGGCTCAACCCAGTCAGGTCAGGGTGCACAGGTCGCAGGGCACCCTTCACTTCTTGTCGGAGAGTACTGGACAGTGGACGCCACTGACTGGGCAACAAACTCAAAAATCTCCACAGTCAATTATATGACGTCTAAGTTGGGCTAGGGTCTGTATGATGTGTTTGGACCTATCCAGATTAGGAGGCATAGTCAAACCTGTGTCCTAACTCAAGGATGTGTCATAGTACACGGATATTAAGTAACAAATGGCTCCGGTAAAGAAGTGCAGTATTTCCAGTCTGTCCAGTACTTCCCAGACCAAGCAGCTGTTTATGCTAACCCTAACCCAACCCTAACCACTGCTGTTTCTCATCTTCCTTGGCATGCTCACTTCTTCTCTTCAGTTTTCAGATATTTGTTTTGAACGATTTATTAACCGTAAAGAAATGTGTTTGACTTGAGCCTTTTGCCTGAAATGAAAACTAACTTGGCACACAGGTTGAACAGCTTTCGTGTGTGTGGGTGTGGGGGTATGTGTGAGGGTGTGGGTGGTGCACATATTATGTGCTAAACATTTGTCTGTGTGTATATTTATGTTGTGTGTATATGTGTGTGCTTGTGATTGTCTGTCATCAGGTCCAGTATGAGTTAAGTCAGACAACAGAGAAGCTGCACGGGGAGGAGGCTCAGAGACACCAGCTCTCTGAAGAGTTTGAACAGGTACAGTCTACTACCTTTTGTAAATGAAATTAGCCAGTAGGTAAACACTGTAGGTGTGACAAGCGTCAGAAATAGACGATCACTGTGTAGCGTCATTGTCCTCTTTTATTCCAGGCCCAGAAGACGGTATCAGAACTTCAGGCTCAGCTGGATCTCCTGAAGGCTGCTGGAGATTCACCACAGGCTGACACCGAGGACGTCACTCAGCTGAAGGTGCTGTGACAAATAACACTGTAAAACCTGACCTCTAACTGTGATCCATGGTTTTATTTTGTCCCTACTGGACGATTATAACTCCCTGTACCCTCTTCTAACCCAGTTAGTCCAGAATGCTGCTGCCTGAAGAAAAGACAGCACATTACCCCCATTTTACCGTCACTTCATTGGCTACCGGTACAATTCAATTTGATCACACACAATTCGGATATAGCGTCTAGCTATATCTCAGACCTTTTAATGCCCTGAGTCCAAAGCCTGAGATCCCGTGCTCTTTAAGTCATTCCACAGACTAGGTTGGACATTAACATTAAGGTTGCCCTGCCTTTTAATGAAGAGCTGCCCCGGTTTATCTTAGGGCGTGTGTAGTCGGCCCTTGCCTGAGCTGTTTCTTGACCCTTTTCAACGTTGAGTTCACAAAGCTGCCCTGAAATAATGTTTTGTATTGCTCCTGGAATAGGAGCGCCTGGAGAAAGAGAAGAAGCTGTCCAAAGACCTGGGCCAGGCAGCCACCAAGCTCCAGCAGCTTCTCAAAGCCACTCAAGAGCAGCTGACCAAAGAGAGGGACACAGTGAGAACATTACAGGAGCACCTGGAGGGGAAGGTGAGAGCGCTGACTCGGCTCTGACTGTGCATTTCCATGTTTGAACCGGTTTGGTGTGTTGGTGTGTGTTGACACTGTCCTTTTGTGTGTTTTCAAGGGAGAGTATGTGGAGCTGAAAGAAGGAACGTCTGTCTAAGACTGCGGCTGACTGCGGACACTACACAAAACTGCCAAATATGCCTTATGATTACCATAGTTACGCATTCCAAAAGTTATTTTTTTCCTTCTTGTACTGTAGTTGATTGCAGTTAATGCAACTTCAGCAATCAAATGTTTAATATTACAAACATTTCAGTGTAACATTAGAGGAGAAATCATGCTGCCAACTTTATTGAAACCCACATTCCATCAACAATTCTGGCTATGTCAGAAGTTATTAATCTCCCTGCCTTATATTCCAAATATTTCTCCATAGTTCAGTGTTAAAAGGGAAACTGATTGTACATCAAACGTACATCAACCTGTGCAATTACTTTGTGTCTTTTCTATGTGGTTGAATGATGGGAACATTTAATGGTACAGCGATGCAATACATTTAGGGCATGCTACCCTCTGTAGCTGGCTACCAATAAAACAGTATGAATTTGAATTTGTATGAATGAATAAACTACAGTGTAGCTATATGATTACATGTCTATGATTCTGAAGTTATGTAGGAAGGAAATGGTAGACAGAGCAAAGGTTTTAAGTAGTTTATTGGTGGGGATATTGAACGGGTTTGCGATCCAGTGAGAATTACCAAAAGCCCAAAGACCAAAACTGCTGGTATGCATGTGTCTATATACCAAACATATTCTACTGAGTCATGACACATCTTGTTTAAAACAAAGGGGTTGTAGGACATGAGAGCCACACGTCAACAACCCAGTGTTTTTCTGCTCCAGTACTTTCACCCTGCCTACCAGGGCGGCCATCTGCACAAATCTATCCAGTTTGGCGTATAGAGGAATATTTCTCATGAGATCTTCTACTTTAGTGCAAACACAATATTAACATTATGCCAGATTGCCAGATGTTTGGTAAATGTGTTCAAGTACTTGTATATAATATTCCAAAAGCATAGGTCATTACATGCTCTTAAAATCTGACTTACTAGTTACTAGTGCTCCAGAAAGGTACTAAATTCAACAATCTACAGCAGTGAGTTGTAACTGCCAACAGAGAGATGTCACTTTTTTCAAATGGTGGATATCATGTTTTGAATGAATGAAAGTGAAATTATCAACTTGGAGGTGGCCTGCCCCCCTCAGTTATTTTACTACTCAAGAACGCGGCGGGGGGGGTCTATTTATTTGGCTTTGGTATTGCTTTAGTTCCTTTAAAACAGCCAATTACTATCACATGTATATAGTCTGCAGTTTTTTGTCATTTTGTTGCTTGTCTTTGCTCTAAGGTAAGCTCGAGTATGTAGCTGAATTAGTTTCAGTACGTCATTAAGGGCCCCAAGTGGGCTGAAAAGCCGTTGAAAGACCGGTTTGGACTGTTTGTCCACACATGGATGTGTCCTAGTCCGAATGGACAATCATGTCGCTGCAATTCATTTGGGGGCTTATTAAAATTTACGACGGGAAGTGACGTTTTTCTTACCGATTGGCCAGAGGAGGACTACGTCATTCACGGAGGACGACGTGTTTGCTGTTGTCTTGTTCTTAATTTTCACTTACCTTGTAAATGTGAAGTTGACTGTCATTTGAAATACGGGTGACAGGAAGTGGCTGTGGTCAAAACTAAACGTAGAACCTCAAAAGCCAACGTGCGCTCTTTTGCGCAAGCGCCGTTGTCTGTGACCGTGTGCTGCTTTCAAAAGGAGGGTAAATATGTCACAGCCAAATTGTTAGCACACAACTAAATGGGTTGCGTGCCTGCTCTTGTGCTACATGTCTCTAAAAGGTGTTTTACATGTAAATTAAATGTTTCTTAACTAGAATAATATTTTGATTTTTCTCGCATGAAAGACTGAGGTTTTGCTTACTGAATCCCAATATTTGTGACTAAGGATTACAATAAATAGTCTGGCATGGTACAATATAAAGGCCTTTTTTACATTTCATTTAAATGTAAAACAGGTTTTATTTGTACTTTTATGCAAGCTCATCAGAAAATTAGGAATTAATTCATTTAGCCTAGCTTTTTGCCTTGGGTACCTTGAAAGGCACTCTTAAATTAAACTTATTATGAACATGATCTTTTTTTTAGCTCACTAGAGTCTCATAGGATCAGTGTAGAGCACGTGATTTTAGTGTAGATGTTTTTAGTTGTAGATCGCCCACCTGAAAAAGTGATATGTGATCTCCACGAGTCCCTGTCCAAGTCAAAATGAGGTTCAGGTGTGGAGCAGGTAAACTGGGTTAGGGAAGATCCTCTTTTACCTATTTCAGTAGGTAGGAATCTGTTATTCCCATTTTGTCCTCCAAACACTGTTTGAAATTTTCACAGTAGTTAAGGTTACTGGAGATGGATAGGACTCCTCACCACAGTGATTTCCCTCATATCAGTTACCCTTAAGGGCAATTGCTGCAGCTCATCACCTGCTTCAAGCAGTTCCATCATTTGAAATGCCCTTAAGACCATTATAGTCACTGATGGTGGACACAATCTAGGGTCAATTTAATGCACAGACATCGGTAAAGAAAATATGCCATACATGAAACTTATGTACAGGAAGCCTCCTAGACAAATTGCTATCCCGTTAAATCATCTTTCGGCTCATAGGTCACAACACTATCAGTTCCTACATTAAAATTTATAGACAACATCCAAAATAAACTTGTGGCTGTTGCATGACCTACTTGGTGCTTGGGAAATTGGAAGATAAAACATTGACGCAAAACAAAAATGTTGTTTCAGCACATAAAATATCAAATCACATTATTGCTGCTGCTATTAAGGATGGATAAGGAAGTCAAAATATTGTGCAGAATTGCCTGTCACGGTAACTGAACCCATTGCATTTAAACAACAATCATAGACAGTTGGACCTTGTACCACTCAGGTCAGAAAAATGAATTGTACCAGCCAACTTTAATTACATAAAACAATTATACCAGGAGCTGAAAATGATGTATGACTACTCATTTCTGCTACCATGGTGATGACATCATATGATAGCAGGGGTAGTCGTGACATAGATTTCCATGCTTTGGACCCAGTGGTGTCCAAAAGCTCAGAGGCTGCCTTTCTGACATGTTGTAATCCATGACTCCCTAACTCAAATCTACAGCGTTCAATTGCATCAATTTTTCCTGTTTAACTTGTAAAATTGATTCGGCCCAACTTTCTCCTGGCAATGTATTTTCTCCATTACCAGCTTCATTTTGTTGACAGTTTACTCCACACAGATTTGCTTGTGCCAAGGCCAAGGTTTCCACTTCTGTGGCTACGTGGAGATTATACTTCACTGGTTCTTTAGAGGTCCATAGCCAACTAAATGCTAGACAATAACTGAATTTGGGTTATAATGTAATGTGTAATGTTGCGTTCAAGTCTCAGACACTGATAAAGGTCAGAGTGCTGAAAACGTTTTGTCCATCGTGATAGTTTAAAAATATCCTTGTTGTGCAACCCCATTCTTTTCAAAAGACATTTAATACAAGAATCTTTTAATTCTCGGTTGAAAGTTGATTGATTTAAAAATCAAGTGACATCAAACCAGGAGAAAACCAACATCTTGTCTACTGTGTTGAAACAGAAAGTGATACCCAGAGTAGCTACAGATGAGTATAACAACTGAGGCTCTCAGTTGTCAGTCAGGCCCAGGGCATGATCAATTAACTGATCACAGGAAAGGAGCAGTGCCCTTCTGCCATGAACCCGCTGGTAAATCTCATTGCATTACCAAAACACTACAACACACAAAAGTACACTTCAGAAATTGTTGGTTGCATTAGATCCTTTATTTGACAGAATACTCAGCAGTAGATTAAATACTGTTGCCACACTGGCAGAATTCCAGTGAAAGGTTTTACACCAAGAAAGCAGGTGTCTGCGTCTTTGTAACAGTTGACCATTTAAGCGTGTCCATCATTGTTGAATTAAAGTCATGTAAGAATCTTTGGGCCAAATTTACAGAAACTATTTTGGTAAGCTGGTTAACCAGCCAGTTTTCCATCAAACCAAAAAGTCACTGAATAGAATGACAAATGGCATATTTAGGAATATGCAGGGTTGCGAAAAGGTTTCAGGTTTATAAAAATTCCAAGTTAATGATTTGTTAATGAAAAGTAATATTCTGCTGTGTCAAGAGAAATAAAGCATACTATAAACTGTGGGCCTTACAAAGCATCAGTATAATACATCTGAATGAGACACATTTCATAACCAAACCAGTGTGACTGGACAGTTTAGTAGGACAAACAGAGGTTTTTATGTTACACGAATCTATCCCTATCCAGAACCCAACTCTCACCCAGTCCTGTTCCACCTCTGAAAGGATTTTCCTGGTTGAAACATTTAGAATATTTACTTTTATCATTTCCCTTGCATCTATCTGGATATGAAAGAAGGGGAAGAAGTAAACTACTTGTGTCTGGCACATTGCACCTCTTTCCCCTCAAGCAGCTTTATATCTCCTTTTGCTTGTAGTTTTTCCAGAAGACTATTTACATCCCGGGACGTTTCAACATCATTCAGCTGCCACTCATATTTGGCACCTGAGGAGCATACAAGAGTAATTTAGAAAAAAGGGGAACACCATTCAATTTGACATGCTAAAAATCAGGGGACTGTGATGTACCTGTGATATCACTAAGATGCTAAAGCTAAAGAAGGCATAATTGACTGAGGATACCCATGGGGATTTTCAGGGGTAAGGGTGCATTTCCTGGTTCTGAGCTGATAGGTCTTCCATTCATTATCTATGGATATCTTGACAACACAGGTTCAAGTCTACAGAATTGGCCATAATTATAATTAAGTTCATTAATATGAAACATTAAATAACTAGCAACTAAGAAGGCACTGTTTAACACACTATTGGTTGATCATTTTTGTGGTGCATTGCGCGATTGGATTTGCCTTACTTGGCTGACCAAACAAACTGAAATAAATGAGGGAATGTGTTTATTTATTGATAGGTTTACTTTTGTATTTATCAATAGATCTATTTATGGCCGATTCTGTACTCCATACATCTTGTCCTTAGGTTTATGACTATGGGATAGAATTGTTCATGATCAAGTGGACTGTCCTATTTCAAATGTGAAAAAATAAAAAAATAAATCAGTTCTCACCTGACAAGGCTTTCTTAATGGCACCTTTTGAGCTAGCATAGAGCAGCCTGTCTTTGACTGCTGCATCCTCAGGAGCCCTGATATGAAAAGAAATCATTATCAGCAGAGTTCCCCACATTATGGTCTTGTTATTGCCACACACAGGACCAGAAAAATTCATCCTCAGAATAAGGTATGCATTATGAAAGTGAAAAAAAAAAGTTAGTTACTTTTTTTATTGTTACTTTTATTGTTACAGAATATTGACGCTTCAACTGTGATATAGAGGCCTACCACATGATGAAGACCAAGTCGTCTTTTGGACTGTCATGGGTCGTGTAGCAGCAGTCGTAGAGAGCATAGCAACACTCCTTCAAAGGCAGCAAGCCAACAATCTTGTTGAAGACATCCTCTTCTCCCTTGAGATCTTTCACTTTGAGCATACAGTCCTTATCCACAACGATGAAGCTCCCATCAACCTTGAACCTGACAAACTTTAAATGCTCCTGAACATCCTCTCCAGAGTGGTGTAGTCTGATCTGGTCATACACTTTAATCACATCATCACTGACCTTTACTCCAGACGTCTGTTTCAAGAACATACAAAATATTAAGTGTGAGTATTTAGTGTAAGTAATCTGTTGCTTATTACCAAATTGAAGAGACATTCAACATTTAAAGAAAAGAAAAAAAAAACACATTTTTTCCGAAACCTGTCAATACTGGACATGAATTCAACATTGCAGATATAAATCAGCAGGTCGGTTTCAGGGCCAAAAAGGGTATTTGTGCCCTCCGGTTGAAAATAAATTTGACTTGACTTGAATATTAGCTCTGCTGCACTGCTGGCTCCACCCTGATCGGTGATGATTCTGGGGTAGTATGAGCTGAGTGGGCAGAAACAATAAGAAATGTTGACACTCCCGGTGGACAGATTGAGGAGAGAAACGCTCCACCTCAACAGACGCCACGCCCCCATCACCTAAAGTGTCCTGAGACTCTGCGTCCTGTTCCGTTGTGTAATGTTAGCTAGCTAGTAGCGTAATCTCCAATACGTTGTCAATTTACAGACATGCCCTTCTTCCCTCGCTCTCCACCACTCAAGTTAGCATTTTTCAAAAGTTTTTGCTGGGCAGAGACAGGCTGAAACTGTGTATTTCATTACACTTAAAACAATACACAGTTCTGATGCCTTGGTGTGACATAAGAGTTCATAAACAATCATTAAGATTTTCTATTTTGAATGGACATAAGATAATACCATGCTGAATTTATAGAGTAGATGTAAATGGCCTTTTGTCAGTATTAACCTAGCAGCAGGTTTTTCCAGTGTTCTCTGGCTTTCAGCCTCAAAGATTTCCCCATCTCATTTTAACAATCGGCCTCAGACAGCCAATCACAAGTTGCCTCTCTGTCTTTTATATATATATATATATCTTCTAAAAGAAAATGATAGAACAACTTGGTGCATCAGTATCAACAGTCTCACAAGATGTGGACCTTTGTTCATACTGAAGCACAAGTTATTTTGCTAATATTTTGTTTTTGTGATGAAAACAAAAGAATATTAAAGAATATGAAAAGAAAAGAAAAAGTTTAAAAAAAAAAAGTATTTAAAAAAAGCTTGAATACCCTGTATTATGCCATTCAAGGTAGAAAAGTCCTTCCAAGTCTTTTACAGTGACATTCCATTGGTGCGGCTTCTCTATGAGTGTTCAAGCCCATGGCTCTGTCACATTCCAGTCAGTGTGGAACAAGTTAGCACAAGAAAGACTGCCCTGAGGCATTCTCCAGGAACAAGTTTGAAGCAAGGAAAAAGCTCCCTCCATTTTAGAGAAAAACCACACCTTGAACAAGAACCCTTTCAAACACCAAATTCTCCATGTACTCTGCAAAACATTTCCTAAAACAAAACATCCTCACAATCTGGATAACTGGGCTCCAGTAAGATCACACATTCCTTTGATAGAGTGTGGATTTGAAAGTGTAAGACTAAAAAAGTTGCATATTCTCTAAATTACATTTCATGTGAGCAACCCAAGGCACAAACAAAAAAATTGATAACCAACACAACCCAAGTCAATGAAGCTGAATTCTTTGTGAATGCTACTCACCATTTTTATTTCCGATACGTGAAGGAAACAAGCAGGAGAGCAGAAGAGTGAACAACTGCAGTGAAAATCTGAAGGGAAGAGTAGAAGTTGAGGCAAGTGGGAGGAGGAATAGTAACTGAGCACACCTCCAGAATTAGACCCACCCCCTCTCCTCAGGTATGAAAGACTACCACCAGCAGGTTGTGTCTCTATTTGACCACTACAGCATTACATTTTAAGCCTAAATCAAAAAGGATCTGTGTATTTTACTGTGAATGTTATATATTCACAGTACAATCATTTCTGTTTACCACTCCATCTCATTTCAATGAGATAACCCTGAGTTCCCTTTTCAGGTAAATCCCCAGGTAAACTGGAGCCAATCGGGCGAGGGCGGCAAACAACACCCTTATATGGAGAACAAACGTGCCACATATTTAACTCAACTGCAGCTGAGATGCATAGCCTTATATGGTGAAAAGGAGGACGAGATGGCTGACAGGTTAAAGATGTGTTCAAAGGATTTATCTAGCTACACAAGGAAAGTGAGATCTCATATTGCTATACCAATAGTCACTGCAAAGTGTTTGAAAGAAACATTTAGATCTCACCATTGCATATTGCCCATCAAAATAGATTCAGATGCTTCAAAATGTCAAGTTTTTGCAAAAACATGACATATTTTCTTTGATCAAACATCTAAAGTGAACACTGCAAACATTCCACATATTTACTGCTGAAGAGAAAATGAATCCAAATGATGGTTAATAGTTAGAAACAATGTTTAAAAATAGATACAAGTTCTTTGTTTCTATGTCAATCAAGTCTAAGATTTGTTTTTTTCTTTACACTTCTGCTAAGGCTGATTACTTAAAGAGACCACATTTTTTTCAGCTGTAAACATATTTGTACGACTACTATATGCTGAAACCTAACAACACTGGACATCATTTTTTGCATTGCAGATATAATTTCAGCAGGCCCCTTTCAGGGCCAACAAATTATATATATATAAGTATTTGTACATACTGTACATCTCAGAGGCAGGCAGAAACATGCCCAGCATTTGAATGAGTGAAGAAGGGGTTGTGTCTGTAAGCCCGGGGGTGGAGGGGCGCACACCTCTTGGAATGTAGCTAATTTCTGCCCGCTCAGCTCATACTAACCCTAAAGCTTCGGTATCTTGTCACCAATCAGGGTGGAGTAATATGGAAGAAAATTTATAAACACCACTGAATTCAACATTAAAATATTTTACTTTGAAAACCATGTACCTGAATTTATTGGTTTTTAATTCACTTCTTTAAAGTTTTGCAATTTTAAAAACTCAATTTCACATTTTTGTTTCTATTGTTCACAAATTCAGATCCAAAAATTCAAGCTTTAGATATTCAAAATTCACTTTTATACTTTGTTGAAGACAGGTATACTCCAACATTTCCATTGTAATGAAATCCAAGATGACTGACTCTTCTTCAGCACTTTGCGTCCGCGCAATATGCACGCTGCGGACGCAAAGCGCCGAATCCATCTTGGATTTCATTACAATGGAAATGTTGCAGTATACCTGTCTTTAACAAAGTATGAAAATGTATTTGTGCATAGGAGATGGAGGTAGACAAGTGAAGTGAAGCGGCAGCCAACTTGTCCCATAAGGTGCAGCCTGGGGCGGACCTGGAGAGCTGGCTAGTCAGGTTGGAGCTGGAAACAGTCCGGTGGACTGACGGCTTTGGTGCTCCGCGACTGATCTAGTTGCACGAAGGAGAGGTGCACCAGCTGGCCGAGAAGATGCTGGAAAGTGGCGGTCAAGACTAGCGGTTTTATATACAAATAAAGCGGCCTGTTGGCCCGTGAACTCTCCACTCCTGTCTGTGTCTCTGTCGAGGCCCGGGGTAGCGAGTCCGTTACAAGTATAAAATATAATATATGTAGATCAGTGTCACGTATGATCACATCATCCTGGAAATGATGTGATCGTGTGTGCTAAACACTGATCTACATTGTATATTAAATACTGGCTAGGAAACATTTAGGGTTATTTATTTAGACAAACAGAAGACCATTTGCCTAAACGTACATGGACCTCGTTCGTCACCATCTTTCAGGTCACATGACACTGACAGGTCAGAAGTCAGTTCGATTACAGTCAGACTCGATTGCCTGTCCTTGGTAGCCCAGACGTTCTATCAGAACTTTTTCGACTTGAATTTTTAGATTTGAATTTGAGCCATCTGATTATAGGTTTTGAATATCAAAAGCTTGAATTTTTGGATCTGAATTTGTTAACATTGGAAACAAAAATGTGAAATTGAGTTTTTGAAATTGCAAAACTTGAAATGTCATATTTGAATTTTGAAGAAGTGAATTCAAAACCAATAAATTCAGATACATGGTTTTCAAAGTAAAACATTTCAATGTTATGAATTCAGTGGTGTTTAAAAATTCAAATACAAATGTCACTTATTTTCATATTTAAGCTGCAATGAAAACATTACAAATCGCTAGCCATATTTAGCTTAGCATCCCAGCATTTTAATTTCGTAATGCATTAAAATACCCATTCTAACAATTGGCAAATAGGATCCAAAAATCCCATTCATTTTCACCATAGGCGGAGAAATGGATGTATGACAGTGGCCTCTTGAAATCATGCAATGTTGAAATTATGTCCAGCATTAATCGCCATCACCATATGGAAGTTATACAGTTAAAAAAAAAACTTCCATTTTGATTTAATGTTGAATATCTCTTAAAGCTGATGA
>CABFOQ010019695.1:16875-31359 GCA_900660455.1 Gephyroberyx darwinii
GGTGTTGTAGGACATCTTCCCATGTCTGAACATCTCTTGTGAGATGGTGAGGAGAAGTGGCCTGCAAAAAGAAGGATCTTTCTAGAGCTGTGGCTGGGAGGGGAGGGGCAACGGCTCCTGGGCTGACATTCTACCCTGCAGACTTTTGATGGGGCTCTGGGGAACTGGGCAGCATATCAATTAGCCATTAGGGGTTTGCTGAGGTATTAGAGGGATCAGAGAAACCAATAAAAGCCCCAGGAGGGAGAGGCGGAGGCTGGGTAGATTCCTGATCAATGAAGGTCTCATCTAGAGGCTTGCTCTATGTCTGGAAGGGCCTATAGGGTGGACAAACAATGTGACCTATGAACCCCAGGGGCAGCCTCGGGCAGCTATCCTAATGAAGATCTAACCTTCAGTAATCAAACTCTTCCTGACTTGTTGTGGATGCTTGCGAGCTGTACTCACTCACTCACTGAGCAATACACACACACAGACACACACAGACACACACACACACACATATGTGACTGGCACAACAACTCCATATTAATGATTTTTTAGTTGTTTTTTAGTCTTTGTCTGAACAAGGACAGAAACTGTTTTTTTGCCTACCACAATGTGAAATGAAAAGGTTGTAAAAAGGTTCCTGTTGGGAAAAACATCATCCAAACCAACTGAAATGTTTCAAATGCTCCAAATGCAATGAAATATGTATGTTTTTCTTTCTAAAAAAAACTATATGTTGTGATCAATAAAATTGCCATAAATGCCTGACGTTTCAAATATGATACCAAAACAATATCATATATGCAAATTATTATTTTCTATTATTTTTTTGAATTTTGTCAAAAGGTCCAATAAAGACAAAATTGAATTTTCTGACTATTATTTGATGTGTCAGGCTTTACAGGGTTTTAACAATCTCTTTTTCAAAGCAGACCTGGCCATGAAAGCATCCTCAATACAGACACAGAAGTTGCAAGCCAATAAAATACATCAATGTACAAAATCAGAATACAGTCAAAATCATAAAAGAAGGGCCACTGGGTCAAAACCTTTTCAAATTTTGACTAAATGAAGCAAAAGATACCTGCTTATTGAATCTGCCGCAAAATGCTTCGTTATCAGTTATCAGAGAGATAAGCTCTTTCAACTTTAAATCATTTTGCAATTAGTTCCACGAAGAGGGAGCAGAATACATAAAGGCACTTCAGTCCAATAAAAAGACAAAAAGGTGAGTAATTGGATTTAATCCTTATGGGGGCAAAAATAATATAATAAAGGACTACTGAAGTGTGATTATGTGACATTTAGTTAAACAAGCTGCTCGTCATAGGTGCTCTTGCACGTCGTTGCAGTGGGACATGCCAAGTTCAATATTTTGAGTGCATGTATCCTGTGTAGTCTAACTACGACTGTGACATAATTCTGTCAGGCCTAGACCTGACAGGCGTCCCAGGCAACCCAGTCCAACTGTTACAACACACAGGCAGCTGTGCTCCTGAAAACACACACACACACACACACACACACACACACACACACACACACACACACAAAACAGGAGCAATCAGACAGTAAAAACTTAATTCATATTTCTTATCCATTCTGCCAACCACAGTAGTAAAACTCCACTTCTTCATTTTTTTCCAGTCCATAAACCTCCAGCACCTTAAACATCACCAGCGTCCCCTCCACTCCTGCTCCAGTGAACCAGTGAGGTGCCACACTCACATCCCAATCCCCCATCTCTGCAGATGAACCCTTTCAGTTCCTTTAGAGTAAACAGGAACACTCCCAGTTTACCACTATGTCAACCCTCTGTCCCATATACCACTCAACCACAGATGGCAGGGACTAGCCTGTCTTTACGTGTGTGTGTGTGTGTGTGTGTATGTGACAGTAAGCGAATGGAAGCCTTCTCCAGCAAGATGAGCTCCAGTGATTACAGGCCTAGACAGTTTTCTAATTATTCTGTCAAACATCAATCCGGTGGGCTGATGCAGGCCGTCCTGTAGCCTGATGGACAGTGTAATCACTGCTAGGACCCCCCCCACCCTCTTTCTACTGCACTCTATACCATTCCCCTTCCTCTCTCTTCACTCTCTCTCTCATTTTCCTCTCTTTACCACTCTGGTCAACTCATATCCCTTTCTTTCCCTCCTCTCTCAATTCCTCCTTCTCATCTCCTTTCTCCATTGCACTCCATCTTAACCTCTCTCTCGGTACCTACAAGGCAGTAAGGAAGAGATGTTTCATCTGAAATAAGGTATGAATGTGAAAAGACTGTTTAAAATGATACAGTAAATCTGCCCGGTGGGGCTGGAGGTGTGAGGAAATACAACTAATACCATATAAAAGTCAGGAGGGGCAGAGAGGCGAGGATAGAGGGAGGCCACTAGCAGCTACAATCTACAATCTGAAGCTCACTGAAGGATGGTGGCTACCGATTACGCAAAAAATATTATAGTAACTCCAGAACAAAAACAATCTTTTTAATACTATACTTTTATACCTATTCACACACTTCTGCTACTGTAATAATCAGTCAATGTTTACTTACCTGGCAGTGGATGCACTAGAAAATAACATGCCTGCATTATAAAACAACTGCAGGCAGCAGGGTGGCCTAGTGGGTAAAGAGACAATCTCAACAGGTTTGATCCCAGCAACCACTGCAACCTCTCCAGCATTGCTATCTGGGGTTACTGGTTGTGTGGTTGCACAGTATGACCTTGATGTTGAGATGGCGTTCTTCTTGCATGTTTTTTCCAATTGGGGTCCTTATTGTAGGAGAGGACCCCATGTGAGCCCGGGGAGAACATGCAAACTCCACACAGATAACCCACCTGGGCACCCCAGAGTCAATAGCGCCCCAGGTGGGAATCGAACCCAGAACCTTCTTGCTGTGAGGCAGCAGTGCAAGCACTGCGCCACCGGGGCTATAACTACCATTATATGGTCTTCTTGTTCTCATTGAGATTTGCTCAGATGAGCGGAGAAGCCTCACAGACATATCAACAGGCAAAGAGACATCTGTTCCAAGCAAAACTGTAACTTTTTTAAATCTTTGCTGTTATTTATCTCCACTGAAGACTCCATCATGGGGAATGTGCAGTCTCCTGTAGGTGAGGCAACAAATCTGGCCTCGATAGCCTGAAAAATCTGCCCTTTTTTCAGACTACAGCCCCGACCCTGTCTTCAACCAGTTCCCAATAGTGAACTCCTCCAGTCACCTGAGGGACCACTATACGGCTGTACAGTCCTCACTGACACAGCACCAACAGCAACTTGATGCCTCAACAAGGGCCTCAATACCACCTTGGGCAGGGCAGGGAGAGTCACCCTAGGTGACGTTGGGGTAGTGACCCTGACTCCGACTGTGCTGTGCTCATGAAAACATACACACACACACCCATTCCAGGCCTCTTTCACAAAGAGCACGGGGGGAGCTACCATCCAATGGTCTCCGTGATCGAGTACCTAAGAATTGTCCCGCATCGCCAACAACCCTAACAGAATGAGAGAGGTGTCTGAAAAACTACTACAAGGTATGTGACTCAAAACTGGAGCGAGACATCTCATTCACATCTGCAACTTACCAGAGGTGCAATCCATTGAGAAGTCTGTATATCAGAATAAGTTTGGCACAATTGAAGGTGAAGCTGGCGCTGCGAGCGATAGATGTCATGCAGCATTAAGGTTTCATTTCTCCCTCAACTGTGATGCTGAAACTGGCAGTAAAGAGTTTCTGGCCGAAGTGGAGAGATCGAATAAAACGAAAGAGGAATTTGAAAACTGCAAACCAAGAGATAACATTGTGCACACAGTGTTTCACTACATTGCAGATCAAGTTTTGAAGGTCATCAACCCCCCCCCAGCTTTCTACGAGATCCTTACAATGAAGTCATGATCACTCAAACAGACCATTTTGACCTCAAGGAAAACACCCTTGGCAACAACGATATCTAGCCAATTTCTAGCCAATCAACCACTGAAGTGTCCAGTGACAGTCTGCGTCTCGTCCTACTTCATCTCCACTCTCCAGTTCAATATTACTCCTGTGACACACCATAGAGCATGTATTGCCAATAAAACTCTGACTGAGAGCTTGATCTAGTACAGTGGACATGTTATTGGTATGATAAATCTAAATAAAAACAAATGTTATCATTACATTATCATTTAGCCATTGTTTTGATAAATTCTGCAGTTTTTAGAAAGGAATATCTAAGGTTGTATTCTCCAGGGATAGTGAGCTCTAGATGTGCTCTACAGAGACCATATTTATTTGCTTATTTGGGTCAGTCTTGTAACTTACACCCTATGTACAGTTCCTGTGTACTTCACTCCCATTAGTTACTTAGCGCTATCCAACATGTCCTACAACACTACAACTCGTAGATATCTTTAATGACCAAACGTGGATGTGTTGTAGACAAAATTGTAGAAATGTCTCTCTTTCCCACCAGATAAGGTGAAGTTAACAAAATGATTGCTACACAGTGTGGGGCCAGTCAATTCTCAGTAAGTCCTAGATTTTATTTGTGAAGAAAACAGCAATACAAAATAAATCACACATATTTTTCTCTTTCATCATATGCAAACTCTTGTTGCCAAGCATCAAAGTCCTAAGAAAATAGATGATATGGCTACTTCCTTTGATGCTCATAACACACTAGGTAGGTTTGAAAGGAAGATTCACAGGTTCATTTTGTGTAAGTGCTTATTACAAATCTAGTACCTAATAGACTGAAGAGTGCTGCTGTAAAACACACTTTAATCAGTGGCCTGCTGTTTCCACTGAAGCGCCTATGCCTGTAACTGAAAGTTTAGTTTTCCCCTTATTTAAAATCAATTAAATCAAATGAAATTGAATGAAAAGTATCAGTGAGCAGAAGATGTTCCCAAATCGGACCAGTGGGAGTCCAAATCGGGACTTTAACTCAGATCTCCTTTAATAAAAACACTACACTTTTAAGATGAACATTTTCATGTGTGTGCACAAGAAACATTTTAGCTCAGGCAGGTCTATGCGGCAACAAAAGGCACTTCCTAATAAAATCTGTTTTAGTTTTCTTCAAATTACATATTTTCCCCTATTTTTTGTTCTAGGTTTTATTTTATTTATGTTTATATTTATGTTTTCATGCTGAAACGTATGAAATCCTCATGAAACTTAAACTGCTATGTAACTTTCTGTAGTTGTTTCTGTAGTTAGTTGTTGGTGGTATCGTATCTGTCTCAACTGTGTGTGTGTTATCTTTAATCTATGTGTGTTTGTCTGAATTCTGTTTTCCAAATGAGATTTTGTGAACGGATGTATGGAAGAATCGGGCTACGCAAACTGCCTCTGCTACATATCCATCGTCTGTCTTCCTTTACTTCTCAGTTTTCCTGGTGCAAATCTCTTGTCCATCTCTACGCTCCTCTGGCAATAGCAGATGCTGGCTGAGATAATAGGATAGGAGGGCATGTTCCACATTTCCTCTGCTGCTTGGGGGACAAGGCAGACTCCTGCAGCAGCAGACAGCCATGTCAGTATGGACAGTGTACTAGAGACTGAGCTGGATCATACAGTGAGATAACGGATTCCTCCCACCAGCTGTCACTCATCTGGAGTGCAGGGACAATAACATCTGGGTGTTGGAAAGCTGTGGGGTGGTGCATTATGGTTGTTTACACACAGGTAACAGAAGTATTAATTCTTGCTACACACTTGTATTCATGAAGGTCTGACTGCATATGTGGCTAATGGATGTACCCATTTATTGTTAGGTGTGCACAGTAAAGAGTGTCCTATTTTCCTTCTATTTACTGTTAACATGTGTTAATATATGTGTGTTTTTCTGTGTGTGTTGTGTGTTGACACAGACACGCCGCTTTCTACCCTGACCCTGAGCACAGGCACGAGATGCAAGAGGCGATTTCTCCAGAGATGTGATGAGGCGAACATTTTATGTGGACCTCATCGTCTTTCCATTACGCTCGGTAAAGAGGTGTGTGGATCAGACAAGAGGCTCGTATCAAATCAGGCCTGGAAAAGCCAATTACACTGACAATAATCTCTCTCTGTACTGCTGCCGGCATGCCTTGCCATACAAAGCAACAAATACCTCAAACAAGGCCAGTGGGGAGGCGGGGTATTCAGAAGTGACAACAGATTTCTACATACACAGTATATTTGTGGATACTGGCTCATTGCGTAGTTGGTGGAACAAAACCCATAGTTTAGGATCCAGTGTTTTTTGGCTTTTTAATGCATTCTGTATTTTGCAGATTCTGTTTTCGGCATGGCACGGCATCTTGTGTCGTGTGTTGCGTGTGAAAGCTGAACGCTCTCACAGGACAAATATTTTTCCCCCAAATGGTTTCCAGCAAAATGGTCAACCGCTCCTCTTTTCCCCTTTCACCACTTCCAGAGTGGACAAACATGTTGAAGTATGAAAGGAGGTAGAGTGCTATTGCACATAGGCATCCCTGAAGCAGGCAGGAATGGCTATGTGTTCTTTAATCACACACAACACGGCTCATCCCAGTTACTATGACATGCATCCCCGCCCTTGCAAGTGCCTTACTGAGGGTGTTATGGAGGTTAATAGCATCTCAACCCATGACCTCCTGCCCAAACCCAAGGTGCAGTAACATGAGAGACGGCAGGTTAATGTGAGCCCATGGTCATCTTCCGATATTATCTAGAGATAGGAGTGAACAAGGAGAGGTACAGATCAAAGACGCCCATACAGTAGACACAGACACAGACAATCAACACAAAATAAGATAACCCAATCTGTATCCTGATCTTAACCTAAGATACTGTCTGGAAATTACCCTCACCCTCATCTATCAAACAAGGTAATGTCCTCTTATTGAATTAGTGCCGTTCTCCAGTTATCTCCTGGGATTTGTGTGTCTTGGGATGATTCATATTGCAGATAATGATGTGAGGTGCACAACAGCCACCTCTCAGCAAAAAGAAGAAAAAGAAATCAAGGCTTTATCATCTCTTTTGGCTTGTGGACTGTACTTTTTTACTCGATGAGCAACTTCAAAACAATATCACCCGCATAAACAGCCCTAGAGGACACGAGAGGGCACCGTGTTGCGGTGTTAGTGCATGGCTCACAGAGCACGGATGATCTCATCAACTGTGGGTATTTGGGTGGCCTCACATAAGCCCTCAGCATGTGTACACATCAGCGCCAGGGGAGCGTGAAATGAGGGAGGTTCAACAGTCACACTATTGCCGCAGTGTTTCACAGCACCAGACAGGGCCGTTGGTGATGGTGACACCCCCTCAAGTCTTGGAAAACACACAGATGGGGAGATGGAATGATGGCAAAGGGTAGAGGGATGACAGCAGATGGTTTGGATGGAGGGAATCTCCAATCGTTAAATTGAGCAGAGTGGAAAAAGGCAGTTTGTATGGATAACATTGGTTAGCAACAGCATGCCACGGCCAAGCCAGACCAGTAATGTGAGGCATTACCATGGGTTACTGATCCATGACTATGTTCAAATGTTCAAACCATGTGCAAACTGGAAACAGCAGGACCACTGCTCTCATGCCATGATATTCATGGCAGGAGGGTACTGTGGTGTATGCGGGATCCTGCCAAGACTATGGTGCAAATTAAGTTTAATTTAGTCTCTGAAGGTTTCTTGGTTAGGACGTGACATACAGGGAATGATCGTCATGCAGTGCTCTACTGATGTCCTGCCTCAGTGCGACAACTAAAGGCCTAGACACACCAAGCGGACATCAAAGCAGTAGCAACGACTGAGGCAGACTGTCAGATCGCTTTGCGTCCCCTCACGTCGCCTGTAAAAGTTCCACTTGAACACACCGTAAAAACTAGAGCTGACATGCACGTACGTTCTGCGCCTGCATGAGAGGAAATAACTCTCCATACCAGGAGGCGGTGGTAGCCTGTATTCGTAATTCAAAGAAAACCAGAAGACCAGAAATACAAACAAACAAAGTACAATCACTCGCCACTTAAACGGTTTGTTATAATAATCGAGAATATGTCTGATAAAAAGTTGCAACTGCCACTGGCTTTGTCAGTTGCTTTCTGTGTGTGCCCTCGAGTGTTGTTTGCTTGCTTTGCTCACTTCCGTTTCTCTCATACACTGATTCAGTTAAACTGAACAGCCAATCAGAAAGCTCTCTCTCACCGACAGCTCTGCCGCCAATTCAACATGCTCAATCAGCTGAAAAGCCTCCGGCATGGCCGACTGGAGCCAACGGTGCGAGACACACCGCAAAAACTACGGCCGATGGACTGCCACAGACGCTCAGCTTGGTGTGTCAGTGCCTTTATATCCCACTCTAATCTCCCCTATCAGGCGTGTCACGTCTGTCAGTGTGCTGCCAGTTTGACACAGAGAAAAGGAGAGAGGGGTCCGGACAGGAAAACACACATCTAATTAGTCACCGGCGGCTGGTCTGTTCACACAGCAAATCAACTTGAAAATGATTAGGCTACTCCGTGGCGTGGCCCGTCCAACGGACCACAGTGTTAGCCACCCCTCGGTTGGCCAATCCGGCATTGTCCTTGTGTGTAATCATATCAAAGTGCAAAAAAGGCTCAGGATAACAAGAAAGTAAATGGTGCAAGTTGCATATTTAAAAGTGTCTTAAATTTGCAAACACTGTGCCAACTTGACCGTTTTAGGCAGGAATATTGCATTGAGTTTTGGCAGAATTACAAGGTCTTGCATGTATTGCGGCAATTAGTTGAACTTGTGTTAATTCTTGCGATCGCAACATCCTGGAGGGACTGCATAGTGTAATAGCTCGAGCTACAGTGTACAAAATTGATTTTCCAATTTGATGGTATAATCATTTTTTTCTTAGCATGCTTTGTTGTGAGTAGTGGAATAGAATAGAATAGAATAGTCCACGCAAGGTGGAAAATTGTTTTTGGTCACATAATACATATTAAAGGACATTTAAAAACAACAGAACTGCCTACTCAAGGTAGTCTGATGTGCCAAGTCTGCACATACAAATACACATCACTCCCAGATACTAGCCCCTTTTCAGAGTAGGGAACACAATCCAGCAACAAGAACAAGGAAAGGACCAAGCCAGTAATCCAAAGGTTACCTGCTGTCAGAGAATGAATTTCTCTCTCTCCCACTCACACAGCACACACAGCAGGGCTGTAGCACAAAAGTGTGGATGATTTGTGACTTCAAATAAATTAGGAGCTCTCGTTGAGGGAGATGCTACATAAGTCCCTTTCACACTCAGATTCAGCACTTTAAGGATTTGTACCACTTCATCTAAATTGTGTGATAAATAGACAATGCAAAAGAAAGAAAAAAACCTGACAGACCACAATATGCAAAAGACTCAAAATCCACTACATTAGTATACCCTTGATCCAGCTCGGATGGTCATGCTCTGAAACACACTCCCTTACACTCAACAGCCTCTCAATGCCAAATAATAGGGTAGTGCCGCTCCTCACCAGAATGTGATCAAAATTTACCCTGGTGCAGAGAACCAGCAACCACCTAATTAAGGAGGCTAATTAAGAGATTGCCTGGGGTGTTGTGATGAGAAGAGTGGAGTCCCTCTCCAATGCACACTCTGCCAGGGTCGTCAAGGGTCCTCCAAACGTCACTGGCGGAGTCTGGAGGGGATGAGGCCATTAGCCAAAGCCTTTATAAAAGGGCCTACCTGGCGGTTTCTCTCTCTGGGAGGTCATCGACAGTCTTGTGTGGATGAATTGACAAGCCTGACGCTACTTAATGTGTGTCAAGTGTCTGAAGCCACTCTGCTAAGTGTTTCTTTCAACAGCCTCAGAGAAAAAAAGACTTATTTTCACAGCTACTGGGGCCTGCCGCAGAGAAAGGCAAACACGTTCAGTTAATGGACAAAGGCATGTAAATTATATAGAACTTGAGTGGGAAAGCACATTGCTGATGTGCATAGCTGAGGGTTTGACTGCTCTGCAAAAGAGAACAAGTGTGGAAACGTGATGCGGAGGGTAACATTCACTGCTTGCCAGTCGTGTAAGCTCATGCCTTTAAAGCAGCGGTTGGAAGCCAGCCTCAAAGTTCTGGGCAACTTGCAGTGCTAGCCTACTTGTCTGTTTTCATTAATTTCCATGACCCGTTCTCCTGTACCACCAGCAACCCAAATTATAATGAGAAGCAACAATTTTCTGCTAACTTAATAACTTCTTAAGTGCTCTTAATTTAAACCCAGTCTTCTCCAAATCTCCAAAACACTTTTCCTGGCAAGAAACGGTCAAACGGAACTCATTCCCAAACTGCTGGTGTTGTTCACTGTGGAGAGTTCTCCTAATGGGTTACTCAACTAAAAAAGCAGCCTGGCTGGATCGCCTCGCCACTCTGCATTCAGTGCACTGGCACCGACTGTACCGCTGAAATGGCCTGACTTGAAAAGTGGTGGAACGCCATTGTGTCGGCCCCATTCTCACTCTCCATTTTCTTCTTGTGTGAGGCGGAGATGAAAAGGATAGAGGGAGACAGGAAGTCAGTGTGGAGGAAAAAGGTACAGAGAACGAGAACGAGAACAGAGCAAGCCAAGACATAAGAAAGATAGAGAAACACTGTGAGAGAAAGAGGAGAGAAACGGAGCGAAGATGCAGGCCTAGGCCTTAGTGACACAAAGAGGAAGCAGAGCAGAGGACCTGCGCTAGAGGAGAAGGAGAAAGAGAGCCTGAGAGCGCGAGAGCGCGAGACAGAATGAGAGTCCAGTTAATTTCAGCATCCTCATCCGTGGCAGTGATGAATGATCTAGGTGGAGTGCTAGCAGCTCCGAGTGCCTCTCAGCAGCGCACAGGCTGGCTGTACACACACACATTGGCCAGCAGAATCTGACCTGCGGCTGACACTGACACTACAGTTCCCAGCTACCCTGACTCTGACTCCAGCCACTGAAAGAGACAGAGACAGATCCCAAAGAGTGAATTCAGCAGTCACTAATCACGTTCGTGCAATGACCTCTGAGGTGCACGTGTTGTGTGTGTGTGTTAGAATGGTGGTTACACCAAGGGAGGTATCTGGCAGTGACTCAGCCATAGAGGTGTAGTCATCCACTTGTAATACCCCCGCTACACACTCACTCACACATACTCATAGACTGAATGAATAATATGCTATGAACACATGCTCCTGCCACGAGGAACATAAAGGAGTTGATCAAACCGATGACATAGATGACAGTCATAGAAAGTCATAGTGACAGAAAGAGACGTTCTGAGCCACTTGCACGTCGAGTGATGTAATAGCCTTGATTTTAAAGTGACCAATCTGTCTCTCTGCCGCCTTCCTCTGAAAGCATTCTCCTTGACCTAGCAAGGCAACAATCCTGTCCGTTTTCAAACAGCATTTCCTTGGTACAAAGCAGACAATATCTATTTAGGTCAGTCGCCACCTCAAAGTAGGTAAACCGTGTATGTAGCCTACCAGTATAGTCCACACTGACAAATGTTCTCACCCACTGAACTAATTATATACTAGTTATTACAGAAGAAAGAACAGAAAGTCTTAAACGTAAATGATTGCACACTGTTTTACTCAATTTCAGTTCTGTTCCATGCTATAACAGCAACAATAATGCAAATCTGAAAGGTCTTTTTTCTTGTCATTGAGAACCTCTAGGACACCAATGATTTGCTACTGAAATTGTGCAATGGCCTCACGGTATGCACACAAACCACACTGTTGGCCAATGCAAATGCAATGTTAGAAGTGCCCTGACAAGCAGACTGCAGTGTAACCCTTTCCTTCACAGCAGCATGTGGAGAAAGAGGAAAAGACTGAAGGAACATCACCGGTGTGGACCAAGATTATGTGATCTGAGAAAAACACAATCAATCTATTCCTTTGAATCCCTTTGAATCCCTCTCTGCTTGCTTTACTGTCAAGCCTGACTGGTATAAAATTTCAGACTGATATGAAATTCTGCAAATACATTTTCAGACAGGTTGAGTGGGAACCAAAAGAGTAATGCCAACCCACATTTCAATGTGAAACTGAAAAACGGAGTATATGTTTGAATGTTCATCTGCCTCTGAAACACTGAATACATTTCAGCCCAAATAAGGCTTTCTATAAGTGTAGTCAACAATTAAGATGTACTCAGCTTTGAGAAACCTGTCAAATGTTGAGAGATTCTGCATATTTCAAAGATTACTTTTCTGTTGGCTGTGGATATAATGATTACAGTTTTGGTTTTGAGTGTTTGAAGATTTGAAGATGACACGGAAACTAAAGTCTGTCCTTGATTAGTGTCATTTCTCTGTACCGGATTATCTGAATGCAGCTTTTACAACAACACATTAGGCGGGAGAATAAGACACTGGGTCCTTTCACTAAAACCTACTTCACCCTAGTTCTGAGATACAGCTAAAAAAAACAAGAATGTATCTTAAGTATGGTGCCCTAGTGGTTAGAGTGACGTCTTATAACAGAAAGGTCACGTTTGATATGTCCTGTTGAAGTATCCTTGAGCAAGACACTGCTAACTGATTGCAAGTCGTTCTGGATAAGAGGGTTAGCTAGATGCCTAAAACAGAAAATTTAAATGTACTATCCTTTAAGACGCCTCCGCTGCTGACTGCATGGTACCGTACATTACACTGGCTAGGCTTCAAACTTCATTTACTGTCAAAGTGTAGTAACAGAATGAGAATGTGTAGTGAACTGGTTTGTCTTCAACTGATGCCGACTGCCAATCGGTTCGTTCTCATGCCAATCTTAGAGCCTGGTAGGCCCTATGAGCCTGAAAATCAGAGCAAGACTGTGAATCTTAATGATTGTCATTGAAGAAGACGCTGTTTCGTCGTTACGGCTTTGTGGGGAAGCGCACCAAGCCTCCCTTTTTAGGTAACAATAAATTAACTAATCTTACGTGAGTCATTTACGAAAATAAGCAATGCAGCATGAACCGCTCACTTGCCTGGTGCCATGTGATTCTGATGTTATGAGTTTAGTTTCAGCTTATGACCTATGTTGCATGATGTCCATTTTTTGTTCCATCATGACTGTCCCTCTCCCTGTTACTGTCCACTACAGCGTGAATAACCAATCATCTCCAAAACGGCATTAGCAGGAACTAACTTCAACCTTGGCTTTGGAGACAAATGAATCCAGACATTTAACATGCTATTACGATCACCTTGGTACCTTGTTACCATTGCATGCTGGAAAATATTTCTTAATCCTCAGTGAAGGTAGAATTTCTACATGGTGGCCACATTTCTACTGTTTAAATTTGAGTCAGGCCTGTACAATTTACAGTAGAGTGCAAAACATGCATAATATACACACAGACACAGGCATATTTTATGCTCAGGCAGTGGGGAAGGCATGTGAGAACAGCAAATGCCACATCTTGACCTCATCATTTTAGTGGAACTTCGAAGTGAATGAAGAAAAAGGACTTATAATCACAATTTGCATTTCCCCAGTAATATTTCCAACAGGGTTCTCTTTTCAAAAGGAGAAATCATACTTTCAACTGCCCCTACCTCACAACACCAACAACCCTCTAAAAAGGTAACATAAACCCTTGATGTTCTCTTTAAGCTAAGGTGAGTCACATGAAATACAGTTGGTGTTTCAATTTTAAAATGGTCGAAATTAGGCTGCCTTCACCTTAAAACTGCATTGAAGGCCAATCACTTTATACACACCTTTAAATTCATACTGCAAACAAAATATGACAATGTTATTACTACATTTGGGCCTATACTCAACTACAGCAAGTCTAAGTTGTGGTTACCCGTTAAGTTATTTTAGGGACAGACGAAATTGTCAACTAACAAATGAATATTAGACAAATGTTTCATTGATTATGGCCCCCTTGTCGAGACAATTCGGGATGCGCTTGATTTACAGTGATCTGACCGACGCATGTGAAGTGTGTGAATCCGTGTGTGTGTGTGCAAACCCCCAGAACCAAAATACACCTTTGGCCAGAAAGAAAAAAACACTCACCTTCTCTGCACAAACGCATGGCTTCTCGATTTTTCCCGAAGTCTTTGAAACTTTCCTCCGATTCAGCACCTGAAAATGTGGCGATCCGACACACACACACAGACAAATAAATAGTTGCACTTGCCTGCCTGCCCGTGCTGTTGCTACCAGTAGCGTTTCTTCATATTCCCCCAAAAACTGCATGCAATCGGCCAAAAAAAAAAACAAGACTGGCAACTGCCGTGCCATACCTCGCTTCTACACGCACGTTCTGAACGCCGGAGCACTCACCGTCGTTGCCGTGGAGTTTGGCAGCGTCGACCCAGTTGCTCCAAGGCTGTCCCAGCATTATTTCTGGACTAGGTAGGGATCTCCGCTCCGCAACAGTCGCCATTGCTGTGGAGCCTTCTCCCCGCTGGATCTGCTGCTGCTTCAGCTGCTGCCTGGCCGCTCGGCGCTGCTCCCCCCTGACGTCATCCTCGGCCCTTTCCGACATTCTTTCCGCTACAATGTAACAAAACAGGAGTCAGCCGTTGGTCG
>CABFOQ010019695.1:35464-64837 GCA_900660455.1 Gephyroberyx darwinii
AGAGAGAGAGAGAGAGATTGAGGGGAGATGAGCCAGTATCAGGTTCTTTGTTTTCTGTGTCTTGATAGAGTTAATCAGTGGTTAGGGAATTACAGGGCTGTCTGTCTGGAAGGTAACACCTTCTTTCCTGGGCCTCCTCATGGAGGGTCTGGCTCTTTGCTCACTACTTATGGAGTTCCTCACCACTACACAGTAATCCAATCCAATAAGCACTATCCCTGGGTTAACCACTCTCTCCAGCCCCACAGTAATGCCTTTTAAAGATTGGGAGGGGGAACAATAACAACAACAGTGAAATCATTTACCCTTTTCACAGTTATCCTGTCTTAACAGATCACTTAAATAAGCACACCACACAGCCTGTTTGCTGGACAATTTAGGACAGGACAATTTACTTTATAGTTTTGTTTAAATTTGAAAATCATGAGAATACTTCAAAAAGTCATTTGTTGAAAGGATTGTTAATTAGGCCTAAAATGTTAGATTTAGCTGTAGTCGATTACAGATAGCCCAGGACCACATTTAGTTAAATTCAACTTCAGCTTATTATACTGAGAGTGAACTGGTTGTATATAATAGGTTAGCCCAGGGCCTTGGGCAATGCACAAGCCATTATGCTATAAAGACAAAGCATTCTGAAGCCCAAGTGACTGGCATGCAAAGGAATTCCCTCTATAGGTGTTGGTATGAGGACTAAATCAGTTACAGCAAATAAATCTATTGCCATCTGTGTGATGACATAGGCTTATGAAAGATATTATAGAAATCTCAAAAGACAGTCTAATAATTTCACCTAACATGTATTTTTTTCACAACTAAGTGATTTCAGATAAATTCTTTATATGTACTCAAGTACTGACCCATAGGTAAAATCCTTCAGCCTCAACTTCACCTTGGTTGAAACCCAGACTGATCCCTCATGAATTTTGCTGTTGTATTTTGTTGTATTTTTTCATAATGGCATTTTTTCCTTGTAAGTACATGAAGTAAGTGAAAAAAGAAAAAACAAGCTCTACCCTACACATTCAATTGAATGAACATCAGCTCCATTGTCCATTGTCCGAAGTCTGGGTTCTACCAGAGTTTTCTGTATTCATAAGCTAAACTGTGAAGATGAGGCTGCATTGTCATTCAGGACAATATTGTAATACAAATAAAAAGAATGGAGAAATGATTTGAAGCATATTAGGATGAGTAAATAAATCTGCAGACACCATTATAATGGGCTACACCTTGATAAGCAATATTTAGAGGATTAGCAAAAAGAAACAATTTAAGGCATTTTTTCACTTACATACTCTCTTACATATGTTTTCAGTTGCTACATGCTGAATGCTCTATCTAAGCATGTCAATGTCGCCTTGAATTGTAGGACATCCCTTTAAAGTTACAAAGTTTGCAGAGTTGAATAAAGAAAGACTACATGAAGAACTTGAAAGGTCTGCACAACAGCCCATATGGACTTGCTAATTTTGCTATGGATGGGACACCAGGCAGCCCTTCTTGCCTTAGTAGGAGTACAACTGTATGAATATTTAAGTATTCATCCATCTATAGGCAGGGTGGGAAATAAGCAACAGCCAGATGCTGATGAATCTGTCAGGTAAGCAGGTAACCAATCATCGTCATTTTGCAGTTGTCTTCTAATCTAAAAATCTAGTTGGTCACTAAGATATTGCAAGTGCCAAAGCGAATTATAGAAACACCCACTATAGCTGATGAATGAAAAAGTTCAGTTTCTTGAACTGGTGTTGACATTCTAGGTATGAATATTACAGCCTACATAAAAATAACTAAACAATATCAAGATGACCTGCTTTTACAAGCTGGTCTTTTACAAACCCTGGTTTTCAGAGGGATGTTAGGATTATTGTTGAATGGCAGCTCTTCTGTAGTCTTGTAGATGAAGACAAAGGGCTTGGATATCATTTCACTGTCACACATATCCTTTCATTTTATTAGTGAGACATGCTAAGCCAAAACAACTCTTCATATAGAAACATCATACAAAGCTAAATAGGAGAGGACAGACAAGCCAAAATAAACGAGTTAGTGAGTACTTTGTTCACTACATCACATTATTGCCCAAAACCACAACACTGCTCTGCGCTGATCTTGCAATATGCACTTGCCAATGTTCAATGATTAGCCTACATTTCATTCCAGTTTATACTTTATCTATAAAATGTGGTCGGTCAATGTGGCATTAGAAGACAAAAAAGAAAAGCCAAGCGTGAACTCCATGACACGATGTCATTTCTATAGCAATCAGGTATTTTGTGCATGTTAGACTTTGTCACCAATGCAAAATTTGACAGGTCAGCTGAGTTAGCTAGTTAGCTAACATTAGCTGAAAGACCAGCAACAGTCTGCAGTTTTATGGACTAGCAGTGATGCAACCTTTGCAACGGGCTAACGTAAAGCTAACAAAACATATTTGGAAACACCAAAATGTAACGCAAATAATATGAATACTGAAATTGTATTTTAACCACAAGGCACTGTGCCATAAAAACAGACTCCTTCTAGTGTGGCCAAAATGCTGCTGGGTGACTGTGACTTGTACTACTTGAGAGGAGTGGCTAAATTAGCTCGATAGCTAAAGCTTCTGGCCAGCCATGACTACCGTTAGCGATGAAGCTGGCAAAAGCCAGGCAGCAGAGCAGAAGTCATTAACAGTCGTCATGGATTAACAACAACTTCATTCTTACCAAGGCTCTGGATGCTGTAGATGCAAACGTGACAACAGACAGATACAATTCTGCTGTATGTGTTGGGCAGAAAAGAAAAAGAAAAGATCGTGAAAAACAGCGAATGCAATGCTCAGTGGCTGTGGAGGTCTTCACCTGGTGCTTCCATGTCTGTTTACCAGACTGCATTCTGGGACAAAGACGTCACGGCGCCCGAGCGCATGCACGCCAATGAGTTATTACAATCAAACCATTTTACGACTATAACTTTAAACACTCTTCAAAGAACAGAAATAAAATGTCAAATTACTTAAAGTAAAGCCCTGAATGTAGATGGCGTGCAGCCGTTTTGCTGTCAGCTCAAAAAGAATGTGCGGGTCCTTTTGACCAATCAACGCTGTCTTTTTTTAAGAGGCGGGGCGCCTTGTTTACTTCCTGTTGTTTCAATAAAGTTTTTTTAGTCGCACTATTGCCAGACATGGGAGCTGTTACAGATGGTAGGTAATTGTTATGGATAACTTATTGTTTTGATTTAAATTATCCATGGACAGTGTGTGCCGAATCTAGTATAATTGCAAACGACAAACGATTAATACAGTTAATACACTTATAACGAGCATAACCAGTTAGCTTTTATAGCAGCTAACATAGAGAAGCCATGTTGGCTAGCTAGCCGACCGGCTCTTTAACGTTACCCTTTATTGCGGTGTCTGAAAGACCGTTTGAATCACATTCTGTCTCTTATTCTAGATGAAGTTATTCGGAAACGCCTTCTAATTGATGGAGACGGAGCTGGAGATGACCGCCGAATCAATGTGCTCCTGAAAAGTTTCAGCAAATGGTGTAACTCGCCTGGCACCCCGGAGGAAGGGTTAGCTTTGCAGGCCCTGGCCTTGGGCTTTTTTAATCGACGTGTTTATCAAGATGGCAGTTCTACGCATACAGCTTTGGGAAAATGTGGTTTGATTCATGAACCACCTCTTGTTCCTGTTTAGGTTCACACAGTACCAGAGGATGTTGGGCACATTGGCCCAATGTGAATTCTCCATGGGGAAGACGTTGATGGTGTATGACATGAACCTACGGGAAATGGAAAATTATGAGAAAATCTACACAAACATAGGTAGGCAATAGTGATTTTCTTAAAGTTATTACCTTAGACATGTTCAGTTTTATACCTAGCTCTTATATAGGGCCCCTTGGAAATCTTTCATCGTATTTGTCATTGTCTCTTCCAAAGGAGTTCTTTGGGTGAGGAACTCCTCCCCAAGAGTCCTGTATCAGGACTGTTTTATACCTTTACCCTTTTTTGTTGAAGCATTCACATTAGCTATTGACTTTTCACTCGTTATTGTCTATAAATTCGAAATTCAACAGAGAGCTATGCCTTTTTTCCACAGTGTACATATTGGGGGGGAAAGAACTGGGCCATCTGAGTCACTATACAAGAATCTGTGTGTTATCATGCATTAACAAGAAATACCTACACTTTTCACTGCCTTGCTTTCCACATTGTAGAACAAAACATCACATCTGCACATGAGAAGATATCTGAATGCAAAAAGGAAATTCAGAGGGCAAAGAGAATACGAAAAAACCGTCAAGGTAAGAACATGCTCAGGGCTCCAGGACCCAGTTATTTAGAAGAGATTCTTTTGGCACTGTTATATATTGAAAATGAGTAAAGGCTGTTATCATTGGAAACCTGTAGAAGTGAGATACATTTAATTCAACAATTTAATATAAGAAAACAAATTTCCTCATGGAGGATGAAGTAGCTATCTAAAGTAATGCTCATTTGGAATGCATTTGCTTTTTCGTTATTTTAATTAGTAGACAGCTGTACCTTTTTAAATCAGTTTACAAAAAATTGACTACTAATAAAGGGACTCAACAAGTTGTTGGAAGTGGTAAGTGATAGCAGTTAAGCAGAGAGAGCCCATGCTCCATAATCTCTATTATTTCAAATTGGAAATTGGATCACTGCAGCACAACAAACATTTAGTGGCAATATTATGGAAAAAATAACTGAAAAACGCTATAAAAATGTTCATGGCTGCCTTCTTGTTTTGTTGCTCATTCTACATTTAGTCTTTCTTAGCCTTTAAATGCTATTTTGTTTTGCAGAGTATGATGCTCTGGCTAAGGTTATCCAGCAACATCCAGACCGACATGAAACACTAAAGTGAGTTGACCTCTCTCATTTGGTTCATCCAAGTTGTTGTTACACTTTACATGTTGCAGGTCAGCAGAGAGCTCTAAATGATTATTTCCCCTACAGGCAATTGGAGGCACTTGACAAAGAACTCCAGCAGCTTTCTCATATCAAGGAGAATGTAGATGCAAAGGTAAAGTCAAATCCATTCGTCATCCTTCTAATCCAACCTGTAAAGTTATTACATGCAGGTCATAGGTTGTCATTTTTATTTTTTATCCCTCTTTCCCCCCATGCAGTTGGAGTTGAGGAAGAAGCAGTTCCATGTGCTTCTGAGTACCATACAGGAACTACAACAGACACTTGAGAGTGAGTAAACAAGGATGTCCATGGCTGCCATATTGGCTCCACCACTGTGTGCTTTTAGTCTAGTTATGATGTAGTTCACCACACTCTGTTTAACTGTCGAAGACCTATCTGCTGATTTCTGATCAGAAATGATCTTGCTGAGTTTTTCAGCAAATCAAAAAATGTTAATTGACTAAATTTGTAAAGGGGAGGAAATTAAGTATAGAGGTAGAGGTAGTAGAGGTACCTAATGGAATCCATGACTATTGATTTTTGTGTTTTCTAGATGATGAGAAATCAGACAATGATGACAACAATCAAGAAAGCCTGACAGAGAATGGAGAATGATCACCTAATAGCCCTTTGTGGATTAAATGAAGAGAACCATATGATTTTCTCGTTTAACATTTGTTTTTGTATGTATTTTTGAATAAAATTGCCAATTGTCTTTTCCTTCCTGTTCCATCTGCCTACACTAACAGTGGCTTTTAGATTTGCGTATTTATTACTCCATATATCATAAGAGTCCAAAACACAAAAGCAGTATAGATTGAGAGAAAGAGTTGTGAACCTTTTTCTGCTTGGGAGCCAAATGATTACATTTAGTTTCAGGCTATGAACAAGGTGTACTAGTATACTTGTTATTGAGGATCATGCTGACGACCCTCTAGTCAACAACTGGAAAATTTAATTAATGCAATATCTGAATTTTATTTTTATTAAATGTGTATTCTTTCATTCAGCAATAATGGGGTGCTCTTAACTTGGTTGTACTTAACTGAGTGTGCCACTATTTAGTTACGCCTCTTGTCTGGTGTGAAACAAATTGATTTTATTAATTTATACCCAGGACAGAGATGGAGTTGAGGGCAAACCCACTTAAGCTTTATTTACCCACCCTTTTTATTTGTGGAACGGGTGCCCTGTGTTTTTAGGCCAACAAGTCTTAATGACGGAAATACATTCTATGCATCATAGTGTCAAAAGTTCGGTGAGGCAGAAAAGCATAGATTGATACTTATCTGATTTTTCTACATTGCTGGTAGTTTAACTTATGCTGATCACCCATCGGTCTACCTCTTAGATGACACCTTTTTATTGACATCGCTGACCCATTACAACTGGTTATGTAATAGAATAGTGATAATACTGTGATAGTGAGTTTCTTTCATGCTTACATTTTTAGGCTCGCTATGACATTTTTCACTTGGTGGATACCAATAACATATATTCCTCTTAATTTCACAAGAGGGTCTTACAGTACATAGTTTAAGGATATACTGTAGTATATCAGCATTCATGTTGATCATGTACATTAAGCATACGGTGGCTACAAAAAGTACCAGTGTTCGGGACTGGCTCTTATATTTAGTATGCAGGCCTACTCAAAAAAAACATTTATTTTGTGTGCACAAGTTACTTACCTGCAGCACAGCAGCCTAATCATTTACTCAGAAATGTAAGTTACATTCCACCTCTGCATACAACAAAAAGTGAAATAAGGGTTTATGGCATTTGTTTTAATGCATTTTTTACATTTAGAAAATATATGTTTAAAGATTTTTTTTGACAGCCCCAGTAACTTGTAAACATTGCCACTGTAATAAGAACGAGACAAATAACTACCTACTAACTACATACCAGTAAGTACATACAGTATATTAGAAATGAAATACATATGTAGTCTGATTTAATACGTTTTCATTTCAAGACTCTAGGCAACAGAAACTAGAAAATATGTTTTTTTTTATATCTATATGTGTTTACAGAAAAATAAATACTTAATTTCTTCTGATTGTAATAATACTTTCATTGCTTACTAAAGACACTAGACACTCATTCAAAATGAATCATGAAATATTTGACCCAGGCTTGATCACTAGCTGGTCAACATATAGAGTGGATACAGTAGAACAACAATGACATCAAAACATTACATTACAGTCATTTAGCAGATGCTTTTATCCAAAGCAACTTACAATAAGTGCATTCAATATAGGTAGGCACGAGAACTACTAGTCACTAGAAATCGTAAGTGCATTTCCTTCCTAAACAAGCATCTAAGCACATAAGCATAACAGTAATCCTATAGGCATGTGGCTTTCTGCCTCTAGAACTCTACCAGGTAGGAGCGGGCCTTCATCAGGCGTTTGAGGCGACTCTGCAAAGCAGCTCTCTTGCTACCAATATCAAAATCCTCCTTCAGCAGGAACTCCATATTCTCCTTATCCTGAAGCATCTGTAGCATCTCCCTTTGCAGCTGAGTGGCAGATTCCTGCAACATCAGGTAACGGATCACCAGAGGGATCTGGTCAGCCAGGCGCTGGCTGGCAATCTGAAGGAGTTTGAAGGAAAAGGAGACAGATGGAAGTAGATTCATGGCAAAGGCGGTTGTTTTACCTCTGTCTAACTCTTTCTGTCACTCATCTGTCTATTTTTTGTCACAATTATCTCAGGAATTCGCTTTGTAAATCGAAACTTACATGGTAGTAGGATTTAAGGTGCAACATCATCTCCTGCAGTGTGGCCCGGTTATCCATGCAGTAAACTGTGCTCCTTTCAAGGTAATGTTTGCTTTTCACCTCATCCTCGTCATCCTCCTCCTTCTTCTTCAGGCTCAAACTGCTGCTGTATGTACTGTCTTGGGTATAAACAATCAGCTCCATCTTGAACTGGGTTCTGAGCATGGACTCTGCAGTCAATTCATTGCCCCGCTTGATAGCCTCAATCTTACTCTGGAAAACAAACAAGCTTAAAGTCATACTCAACCTTTGGGAGCCAAAATGTTGACGATACCTATTTGATTGAAAAAGCTTGAGTATCAAATTCATAGATGATTGATTACCTTGGCTGTTTTCATGAGGTTAGGAAACCCAATGAAGCTACTATGGGCCAGCTGTACGAACACCTTCCTAACAGCATCTAGAGGTAATGGATAGACAACAAAATGCATCAGCTTGACTTCCCAAACTGGCACATGCTGGCACCTGAGCAGGCTTAACTAAGGAAATAAGACAAATCATTGGGTAAACTAGTTCTGCTAACATATACCTGCTATATCCTTGAGTTTTTTGATGGCAGGTTCTTCCAGCTGTTTGATCTGATCCTTCACCATGATCTCAAAGGTCTTGTAGTTGATGAACCCTGGCAGTTCTCTTCCACGGTACCTCTCTTCATATTCAGCCACTTCTCTCTCAATTCTCTTGTTAACTGCAATACATAGACAAACACTTCAACATCCTGGTGTTTGATGGAAAGACCTAGACCAACACCAAGACGATGCACTCACAGTTGGTTCCTGAGTGGTCGAGGTGGGCTTTCCATTTCCCAAACTCTCTTCTGAGTGTAGAAAAGACATTGAACCTGTCTCCACACTTTAGCTCCTCTCCTGTAGTCAGACTGATGGCATCCTGAGTGAATGCTGTCACTTTCTGGAACACAAATGGAACAGGAGAAAGGGAAAGAGGGGAGATATATCACAGTTGTTCACATTTGTTTTGGGTATCAACAAAATATTGACAGATAACTATTCATATTGGCTTTAAAAACCTGTTTTTACATAACTGCAAAAAAGTTAGCGAAGGTGGCCGGCAATCCTAAATGTCTGTAGAGCAAAGAAAATGTTAGGTAGAGACTGAGGTTCGAGGCATTGTAAGGTGTAGCAGCTTACATCGATGAGGAAGATGAGTCTCTCTGCTGCATCAGAGGGGGGTCCAGTGCCATATCTGTCCAGCTCTGCGTGGGTCTGTGCTAGCTTCTCCTCAATCTGCTCCTCCAGTCGAGGCAGAGATTTCTGGAAACAACACAGGGGGTGACAACAACAGTCAACGCCCAATCTGTGCAAACTCATGTGTACATACGCTGTTTACTAGCCTGTGTTGCATCATAAAGTGTTGTGGTGATTGCTGTCACGGCCGTCTCCCCTTATGTTTTCCTGTGTTTCCCATTCCTCCTGTGTTCCAACCCTAGCTTTCCTCCCACTCATCGCCGGATTGTTGTTTCCGCCTTTGTGGTAGCTACTCTCCAGCTCACTTCACCTTTGATACTCTCGTTTCTCTTGCGTTTGCAACTTTTAATGCCTGTATTGTCTCCCTTGCTTCAGGATCCCAGCCTGTCTGCTAACCTGCCTGCCGACTCACTCTCCCTTGCCACCTCCATCAACCACGCCGCCTTGCCATCTCCATTCCTCCTGCCATCTCCAGCCATCCCGAGTCATCCCATCTCCTGTGAAGTTCTTTTCAATAAATCTGTTAAACTTCACCTGCCTCTGCATCTGTGTTCTGCTCTTGGGTCCGCTAGAAAGCTAAGCCTGACCCAATTGTGGGATTTACCTCAATGTGATGCACCAGCTCCAGGGTGAGTTTCTCAGCCAGTTTAGGAATGGTGGCATGGCCTTCATCGTGAAGAGTGCTGTGGAATGGAAGAACGGAAAGTTACCAAATGAGTTTGGCAAACGAGAAATCCCAGTCAACATGACACCACTATAATCACTGAGTGTAGGGAGGGATGGAAGGAGAATGGAATTACCAGAAATGAGAATGGTCTTTGAAAAACGCTTTCTCTCTTTCTGTTGCTTCAGTCAGTGACACTTTCTCCATGATCTCCTTCTGACCCCGGCACTTGACAATCATGTAGCCCTTCTTCAAGTGGATGACCTCGTTATGAACAATGTCCACCACTGTCTCCTCTGTGCCTTTGTCAACCAGGTCAGGCTTGGTCAGGATACCTTAGAGAGAGGGAGAGAGAGAGAGGTAGGGGCGTGAGGTCTTTGTGTTACCTAAGAGCAGAGTGGTCTTCCTTGACATCAAATCTATTTACCCAAAGTCCTCTCTCCGTCAGGATCCACCTCCTGCGCCATCTTCAAAGCCTCCGTGGTTGCTATGTCAACGTTACTTGGGACAACCACCAAGCTGATGGTTTCTTGTTTGTTGATGAACTTCTGAATCAGTCTCTTTATCTGAAAATATCAGTTCATATTGGTCCTTTTGGTACACATTGTCGTATTTGGCTAGGGTCTGCTCTAATCACATAACCTGGGAATACATCACAAAAATTAGAGCAGTGATGCATTTCATCATCTCTGTGATCAATAGCCTAAGTCCTGGCTCCGTTAAGTAGAACTGCACAAAAAATACCTGATCCCCAATGTTCTCTGGCTGTCCCTTGACCGCCACCCTGGCGATGCCGGGCAGGTCAATGAGTGTCAGGTCTGGAACATCGGGAGAGGCAATCTCCAGACTGATCAGGTCGTCACTGATCCCCACCCCGACCCCGGCCATTTCATCCTGAGCTGTTGTGGGGATATGGCATATAATGATTACAAGAAAATGGAAATACTAATAGCTGAAAAGCAGCTATTCAAACTGTAACCTTAATAATTTACGTAGCAACATCCATACTTAGCTTTTGTTAGCTAATAGTGACATGTGAGAATGCAATGTCTCCTATGCAGTTTGGAGAGACCTTACCTTCTCGAATTTTCTTCTCCACATCTACAGGGTCTTCTATCTCTTCCTCAATGGTCTGGTAGCTTATCTTTCCATACCA
Organism: Gephyroberyx darwinii; assembly: GCA_900660455.1. Taxonomy (NCBI): domain Eukaryota; kingdom Metazoa; phylum Chordata; class Actinopteri; order Trachichthyiformes; family Trachichthyidae; genus Gephyroberyx; species Gephyroberyx darwinii. The sequence goes on from CABFOQ010019695.1 coordinate 46,205, forward strand.
CTCCTCTCCCTCTCTCTTCCTCTTCATCTTCAGTTCCAGAGGGCATCTTGTCACAATACCTGAATTAGGAAATAAGGGAATGATGAGAGAGGGAGGGGAAAGTGGGGAAATCAAATGCACTTGGTGAAATTGTGAAAAGCATGAAAAGCACAGGGAAATGAGTTAACTATCTAGTTCTTTAGCTGTTTAGTGGACTACATCTGCATCTATGTCTTCTGTCTCTTTGCCAGATAGTTAGTCAGTTAATTAGTGAAGTGGTGAGTCAGGTTTACCCCCCCCCAGCTCTATTTGTTTGGGCTTCTTAACATGAAATGCATAACAACTATTTTGTCTATATTATTTTCAGCTTGAGACATTGTTTCCCTTAAATGTGAGAAAGTGTGTTTAAAAATGGGATTTTGAAATTGAGCCTCTATATATCATCTAACAATCAATACGTTAGATATCAGTTTTCTTTTACAGTAAAGAGGCAGACGAGGAGCGATTTCGGTAAAGTTGGAAATATATTCACAGATTCCAACTTCACTACATATAAGAGTAAAGTTATTGAATATTTATCCCAATAAATATCCCAATCCCAATAAAAATTCTCCAAAATTATGCATAAGCACATTTTTCCAAAATAAGTGTTGTAGTATAACCAACAGGAGACCATTGATGTGTGATGTGATCTTGGGGACACTACACTGTATAACAGTGATGTTATTGAATATTTTTGTAGCATCTCTTTTAGGTGTTGCACCTTTTAGACGGTCCCTGCGCACTCGTCTCACAGCCGGTTGTACATAGAGACCAATGTTATTTGTCCAGCTCGGAGGACGGCTCGTTTTGATGAAAATTAGGTTGTAGCTCGCTTTCTACCTTACTACGATAGGAAAGTTTGTGATTTAACAACGTTTCGCTTATGAGTTATTGATCCGGGAAGTTGGAATCTGTGAATATATTTCCAACTTTAAGCAACTCGAGGAGTTAGTTTACTTTTGATCAGCCTGAACTGAACATGAGAGAAGAGAGATGAGTGCAGGAAGTAAGTAGGAGGAAAAAGAAGAATTTCAGACCGACAGCTCACTACATACCACTGTAGGCCTGTCCAGATTGCTGTTCAAAGTGTTAACTATGATTCATTTAGACCCATGTATATCGAGGCATTTTGCTGTTGGAAAAAAAAGACACCCCTGAGTTACTTTACTTACCGCTGCCCCTGGGCAAAGCCACTCCTGACAGCGCCTCCAACACGGAGCTCTTCCCCGAGCTTTGGTCCCCAATCACGGCGATAGCAGGAAGCGCCAGGTCCTTCTCTACACCCAGGGAGCGGAGGGAGTCGATGAGATCAATGCAGGGGCGCACTTTCTCCTCATAATGCTGGTTCAGGGTGTTCATGATGCTGGATTGTCCGGCTACAAAAAGGGAAATAGAAATGTGAATTAGTCCAGAAACACATCGATAAAGAAATGAATTACCTCTCTAATAAGCTTTACTTACTGCGATGTACTGTGATGCAGACTGTAGGCAGCTAGAGCCAGACTGATCGACCCAGGCTGAGATCATCAAACTGGGAGGTAGGGAAAGGGAAACCGGCTTTGGTTTCGTACCGAGGAAACGAAACCTAACTTAAGCATTGTTAACAGGCCAGGAAGCCTATGCTTCAAACATATGCAGAATATGTTGATAGAGATGTGTCAGAAATCTTACAAAATGGCCAAGAAATGTATTTCTGCATATATACACACACAGCTCTGGAAAAAAGAGACCACTCCAAATTTTTCTTAAATCAGCATCTCTACATGTACAGCCATTCCACTCCCGTGTCTACTGAATTCCAACACAGGCACAACTCATGACAGTAGTTTATAAAAAACGAAAATGTTCATTTTACTCAAACACATACCTATAAATAGTAAAACCAGAGTAACTGATAGAGTGGTCTCTTAATTTTTTCCAGTGCTGTATATAACATTTATTTTAAATATAAATGCATGGCTAGAATATGTTTTAGTTGTACTTGCAGATGTTCATCAGCACATAGGTAGACAATTTCCAGTGTTGAAATATAGGAAGGTACTTTATTAATCCGAGGGGAAATGCCACTCCAAATAAGGAGGCAACAGCTAGCTGCAACATATTGGACAGAGTGGAGGTTCCAATAAGTAAGGCTGAAGCTAAATCTATTATTTGGAAAGTGATGGAGAAATGTCAGGATAGGTGGGAGAATGAAGCGGCGCGCATACATCTTTCGCATCCAAAGAAGATCTGGAGTTGGGAGAGTCACAGGAAGGAGTAGACGGAAGAGGCCATGTACACCAGACTACGAATAGGGCATAGTGGCCTGTACAAGACACTTTGGATGATAGGGAAACATGACACGTGTGATGTCTGCCAGAAAATTGACGGTAGAGCATGTGATAATGCAATGTGCTCAATATGAGAGAGAGTCAACTAAATGAATGTTCAACTTTTATTACGAATGTGGCGGGGTAGAGGGCAAAGCAAACAGGATATAAATGACCCAACTACGCCACTTACGCCACCCCAGGAAGTATAGAAACCTAGGCTAAAACCTTGGTCATACACAGGCTACACAAATTCAGTAACTGAAGCAAGACAGAGACGTGGTTCCAAAAGAAAGGCAAATTTATTGAATAACTGATGACTGGAAGTGTCTGGAGAGAATTGGTTAGAGATGCAAAGAAAATGAATCAAAGCTTTATTTTCACAGTGCAATTATTTTAATAAAAACACTTCCAGTACTTAAAACTACTATGAAATTACCAAAGGAAAGGGGAAAGTGGGCAGAGGCCAGCAACAGGGAGACAGCTTACTGTAAGGGTGTGTTCCAGGAGCGCCACAACTTACCCACCACTTGTGTACTCACGGCAAACAGGCAACCACTGCAAACAAGTGTACAATACTGTGTCCCAGTGCTCTCATCACTACAACCGGTGAAGGGAACCACACTAGAGTGCCTAGCCTCCACCACAAGCCAGCCAGAGCTCCACTAAAGGGGAATAACCAAAAAATATGAATCAATGAAAACAAAACCTAAGAATAAGCACAAAACCAGTTGGTTCAATCTAAAACACAAACACCTAGTCCACAAACAAACAATTACAGCAGGCAGGACAGGCAAAACACTGACTGAAGACAAAAAATATGATTTACAGGCAAAACTATCAAGGCAAAACAGCAGCTGATAGACCTACATTACAAGAGACATTAGTCACAGGTCTGACACTAAACAATTACCTCAGGTATTTATTGTACCCTACTTAACCCTAACTACAGTGACCATTACCTTGACAAAATGTGTGTTGGCTGAGCAGACTCGGGGTGGTAAGCGTCTACAGCACCCATGGGCAGACAGGAACTACCGCAGATAAGATTGATCAGTTGCAGTACCACTTCTATGGGTTCAAATTGACACCAAAAGTATTGTCAGCATAGGAAAAAGAATCGCATGTGGAAATGTTTCTCGTGATCAAAAAATAAATAAAATCAAATGCATTTTTCTGTATTGTAAACGAAAAAGTTATGTTCATAAATGTAAAAAATAAAATTGCAATTGTTTTTTCTCACTCATGTTTACGATTTCATTTTTTACGAGTAACATTTCATTTTGTACGATTACGATTCTGTTTTTCTTATGCTTGGGGTTTTGTCATGATTTTGACGTGGAGGCGGGTTGAAGGGAAGGGGGCAACTTTATTGGTCACTGTGTTTACCTCCCTGACTGAAGGCATGCACATCGTCATTTACGTGGGAACATGGAGAGCAACAACATCCTTCTCAGGTATTCGGCTAGCTATTAAACTTGTTATTGTGGATAATGAAGTACCAAGTGATGGATTGTTGGTTAAGTTACTAAAGTTCAAGGGTAATTCCGGTATTTTTAAACCTGGGCCCCATACATATTTTGGGGTCTAAATGACTAATAGGTAGGCTACAAAAAGTTGTGGAATTGCTCTGGTAGATCAAAACGGGCTGCTGTGGCTGCAACGTAGGCTAATCCTTTGAGACAACATTTTTACCTCGCAGAACACGGGAGTTGCTGGTCTACCGCTGCCTCGATCAGTTAGTTTGTGTTATTGTGTGAATTAGTCATTTAGATCCCAAAATATGCAAACATAGGGCCCAGGTTTAAAAATACCGTAATGGTGGTAGACCAGCAATTCCCGTGTTCTGCGAGGTAAAAATGCTGTTTTTGTAAATAAACCAATAAAGTCGGCCCCTTCCCTTCAACCCGCCTCCACGTTAAAATCATGACAAAATCAAAATCAAAATCATGACAAAACCCCAAGCGAGAGAAAAACAGATTCGCAATCGTAAAAAGTGAAATCGTACTCGTAAAAAATGAAATTGTAAACATGAGTGAGAAAAAACAATTGCAATTTTATTTTTTACATTTGTGAACATAACTTTTTCGTTTACATTACACAGTTAGTGTTGCAACAGAGTAATGATATATAACTGGGAACAAAAATTGCAGGCTTATTCAATGCAGTTCAATCCTGTTTATGAAAAGGGTAATGATATTGGCTAGTGGATGTCTGAAAATGATTCCCATCTTTTTCATCCTCCCACAAAACCTACAGGATTTCTGTTCAAATGTCGTTCTCTAGCCTAAAGCCATGCTTTTCACAAACCAACTTGTTGGGGTGGGCATGCGCTCTGGCTCTCTGATTGATATGTCTTATATACCCTTACTTACATGTCCAGAGGAGGAGGTAAGATTCAGGCCCGCATTTAAAATCATTATTGTTAACTACCTCATGAAGACCAGACAGATACTCAGCTCAGCCTTTACAACCATGGTTAAATTTAATGTAAGAAAATTGCATGCAATGTAACAATCTTCATCTGTGGTCAGTGTGTCTTTATTCCCAGTTAACAGCAGCTATCAATTTCATTAGACATACAGGCAGACATGATGGGGCCTATTAATTAAACGTGCATTTAAGTATAGCTCAAACAAGCGAAGCGACAATCTCCGATATTATCAACAAATTATTTGATTAATGGAAATAATTTTATTATGGAAAATGGGACAAATGTAATATTTTCTCTCTCTAGCTTCATAACAACTATTGAAAAGATGAAATATGAAACATTGTGCCTGTAAGTTTACATTTTTCATCTACTCATTACATCAAACTTGAATTTTTCATTTAAATTCTCCATTATCGTGTTGTAGTGCATATTTTCAAGCTCCTCACATAAGTTGTCAACAATAGCTAGGCTGTAAGAGTTGTATTTCAGCTGATAAAATGAAATATATATTTTTTGGTTGATGATTATGAGTAATGTGAGGCTTTGTTTTCACTATAGTCTACTTTTTACATTGGTACTTGTGGTACTTTTTTGAAAGCCAGGTGTCCCAGCACACCTGTGCAAGTCTTGATAATTGAGGCGCGCAGTGTACGCATGCCCATACTTGCAGAGCCTCTGGATGATGCTGTTGCCACACAGTTTTCAACCGCACCGCTTTCTTTTGATTGTTACCTATTTTTTGTCACTTTCTATTTTCTTTGCTTTTGTAATGCATTGGTTTTGATTTCTTCGATGGCTCGCCCCCCCCAAACCTTTTTTCTCGAGTCACTTGGATTACTTAACACTCACTCAGGTCAAGTCTCCTCCGCTGACGACCAAGAGCTCCAACAACTAATATTAAGATATGGAAAAAAAACACGTATGGAACTAAAGCCGGTGTCTAATGTGGCTATATTGAACTCTTTTGAAACCTATGAATCCACTATATAGGCATGACACGGTATATGCTTGGCAATTAATTTCAATTTGAGCTCTCACAGTTTGAGCAATCACAATTGAATTGTGAGTTTGCTGTAGTGGGCCTTGTGACATTCTCAACATGTGGCGCCACCTGCAATCTAATGCTGCCAGGAGAAGTAGACTAATTGCTGTTTACTGAGCAATGTGATTGCCATGTAATTTCCATGTATTAACATGCTGTCAGTTAAACTTTATTGCTCTTAATTAGAATTCATATACTAATGGATTTGCAAGAATAATTACACAAGCCTGCCTGGGGATGTTATTGCTTATCAACACAAATTGCATCCATTGAATATCCAAAGCATTAAATGTGTTTTCTTTCATATTCTTTTTATTGATAGTGTGATATTTTTGTTACTCAATGCCATATGGAAGGTTGATTAAAGGCTTGTTAGGTAACATCCCTGTTATGAAGCAGCACTGGGAAACATCAAATAAGCTTTGATTCATTCATTTTATTTACCCGCTTATTCCTCTTCAGGGTCACAGGGGGCTGGAGTCTATCCCAGCATGCATTAGGCAGAAGGCAGGGAACACCCCGGACAGGTCACCATGTCCCACTGTCTGTCGGTCTATGTGAACACACAAACAATCACTCACACTCCCATTTGCACCTATGAGGACACTGGAGCACCCAAAGGAAACCTAACATGATAACTCCACACTGTCAAACCCAGTGCTAACACCTAAGCCACCATGCCACCCGTTGATCTGTGATGTGTTCTGAAAATATTAGGTTTTCAGTAATACCCAAGAGGTTTTTATTCACTGTGTATGAAAGTGATATAACTAGGTATGGTGAGCAGAATATTGTCGGCAGCACCAAGGTACTTATAACTATACAAAAGACCAATGCATTAGTACAGAAAAGTTTTTGATGTAAAAGTTTTCGATATAAATGATTTGACAAAAGCTGCATAAGGGTGTAGTGAAAATCTAGTGCTATCACATGGCAGCATTCCTCTTGATTTTAAATCCACCCCTCAGTCAATAATCTGAGCCAATAGAAGTCCATTCCTACCAGAATTATTTTAGTAGTGTTTCCTACGGGTGAGATTGTTGCAATCCTAAAGGTAGCAGCCTGACTGTTTGTTGTGCCATTATCAGCACTATGCAGGCTGGAAATGCACTCCAATGCTGCATAACACTGTAAAATGACAGAAAGGGGGACAAATAAAAGTACAACTGCAATCTAAGCAATCGATTTCACATTTTTTTCCCAATTTCTTCCCATTCAACCACAGCGTGGCCTGTGAAATTGGGCCTAGCTACTGTTGAATGAGAGAAAAAGGCTTCCTGGGGTCGGTGTTATTTGATGATAGCCCTGGTTTCTGTTTACCCCTCCACAGATGTCCCATTTTGATACATTGAAACTGATCACTGATATCTGCACTTTCTACTTTCTCCCTATCTTGCACTGAATTTTCTGCTCACAGCACTATGAAGAAGAGATTTATTATTCTAGCGTGCGTTCACAATGTGATACTGTTTCATTCTGAAGAACTGCAAGAACGACAGCAGCCAGTGAAATAAGGAGAAGTGTGGCCTCAGCGTATATAGGAATGGATGGGCAGATCTTTTGCAGCTTATCCTCCTCTCAAAAATGTCACGTCATCATCGGGTTCAAAGTGGAATAAATATGTATATTTGTGTTTTATTGTTGAAAATGTATATTTCTAAAAATATATATATATATATAATATATGAATTATGTGTTTTTCTGTGTCTGTTTGTGTGCACAATATGTGCATGTACATGTTGGTGTGCAAATATGTCTGTATAACATGCATACACACAATAAAAGAGGGATTGCATTTCTGATGATGCTCTTTATCTTCTCTAAAAGGCCCCTCTTCAGTTGTGAGCCAATCCCTTGCAGTCTCCTGGGTGGATGCGAGAGAGAAAGGGAAGGTGGGGGGGGGTGTAAGTGGAGGAGCCTCAGGTTTGCAACAATTGAATTGCAGAACAGAAGAAGAAGAGGGGATGAGATGGAATGCATGAGGGACAGGAGGCAGGGGGCGTAATTGTAGTTTAAATGTGTGTTTTTGTCAGAGATGGAGGTAATGGCTTATTATATGCCTCCAGGGATCTGTGAGAGAATGCCTGCAGATGTTGTGAAGAGCCGCTGGCTCCCCTCCGTCACCCAGGAGGAGACAAATAGGAGCACTGTGGGAGGCTGCTGTAAATACAGACCTGGAGGTCCTGCTCCATGTTTAAAAAGTCTTTCTCACCCTTTCTCTCTCACTCTCTCTCTCTGTCTCTCTCTCTGGATTTCTTTCTTACTAACTCCAACTGAGGAGCAGATCAGCAGATGCTCTGTGTCTGTGCAGAAGCAGTACGATTTCTGCACAATCCCACCTTACCCACTCAAACAGCTGACAATGATGTTTACTAATTGCTGTTGTTCAGAAGTATAATAACTCAAGATTTGGAAGCTTTTCTAGTTGTGTTCAGGGCGTTTTGTTGTCAATAAGTCATAAAGTAAGGCTTTTTAAAAGATTTGCCTTGCAATGGGTTCTTTAATCACAGTGCTTATCATTTATTTTTCTTGGTAACACAAAGACGTCTAAAGATATGAGATAACATTGAGCTAGAATACAATACTCCCACACACTCTGGCCTGTGATCGAGGCGCTGCCAAGAATTCCTCAAGGCTGAGTTCATTTGAGCAAATATGAGATTGTACAAATATCACTGTCTGCTGGAAACTGCCCAAATATTATCTTGTGTGTTGCAATCAAAGCGGGTGGCCTTATCCTGTAGTGATATTATCCATTCATACTGTCATCGTTTAAGATGGAAGGCAAAACACAGATTTAGCAGAGATGTGCCCGAAAAGGAAATGCCCTCTTTTCATCAAAGTATAACTGAGCTGATAACACTAGATCAAAGCTCATCTGTTTGGATCTGGCTGCCTAAGAGCACAGCGTCTTGTAGGAATCCGAGGCTCACATGGCCTATAACTGTGGGGACAATTCAGTGGGCTGGGTGACCGTGCATCGTCTGCCCTTCAAGTTGTAAAAGCAAACAAATAAGGCTGTGCCGCCTCCCACTGTGAGGTCGACTCATTTGTTCCACTTGTCCAGCTGATGGATTTGGTTTTATAAAATTTGGCTTTATATAGCCTCTCGCTAATTAGTGAAGGGAGAAAAAAAGCATGCACCCCACACATTTTGTCCAATTTGACTAAGCTTCTAGCCTCTTTTTTTCTCCTTCTAAATCGTCCTCCAATGGTCTTCACAGGCCTGTGCGTCTGGAGCATGGTTGAGCTCTCTCCACGTCAGACTGAGCCAGAGCGGCCGGGAGGCTGGAGACACCCAGCTGGGAGGTCTGGAGCTCTAACGGCGGAATCGGATTAGAGGACTCCCCTGGTGTGTGCCGCCACGCACCCGTGTGTGAAAGCTCTGCCTGTCATCAATATTGAGGCGGTGGCACAGGGAGATCCATCAGCAAATCCGATTGCACGCAGAGAATTCTGAGGTCCCGGCAGAAAAGGCTGGGATGGGCTTTTTCTCTCTCCCACTTTCCTTTTACATTATTCCAGGCCCCAGGAGAGTATTCTCCATCATGTCAATGTAATGTAGCACACAGAGGCAATCATGCAGCCTCCCTGGCCCCCGGGCTGCCTGTGCAGAGGAGAAAATGCAACTTTAGCACTTAATCATCTCACCCATAGCTGCCACACCAGTCTATGGAAAGGTTTTCCACACAATATGGGACCAGATCCCTCATGGTGGGCACTGTTGTGTATCCCCATTGGTTGTCTGGAGGGTTTTTGCTCCTCTATTTCCTCCATTCCCATTTGAAGAGCAGCAAATATGCTGCCTCAGACCTGTGCTTATATGTCAAGTCAGTCCATGCGGAAAAAGACCTCAGTTGGGTGTGATGTTACCTGCAGACACCTGCTGAAACATTTGGATTCATGAGTCCCATCGACTCACTGGAGTACATGGCAATCAAAGCCATTCTAGTGTGAATGTGAATGCCACGCTGGTGGGGAAGACCATGCATGCTGGAAATGAGTGGTGTCTGGTAGGTGTGGGGCTTCACTGATATTGGCTTACATGCTCACCAGACATTACTGTCCCATTCATACGGGGTGTGGCACCTTTGATAGACAACAGAGGCAATACAGTCCTAAAGTGTGTTGGTGTGCGTATGTGGGTGAGAGAGAAGATTGTGTGTGTGTGTTTGATAAAGAGTGTCTATGTGTATGCGCATAGGAATGAAGTGGGAGGTGTGTGTATTATCAGGTGATTGATCGGCTGCATGCATCGCTCCAAGGGAAGACACAGGGAGAGGTCAAACAAGACTGTTCCAAATAGACCTGTCGGAATCAGCCTGGGGGAGGCCTAACCGGTTGGACAAGGGCGATACTTTTTTACTACAAGTGCCCTTGGTTTACTGTGCCTGGGCTGGACAAGGCCATGTATTATTCACTGGTCTCACTGGGTGATAAATGGGAGACCTCCTATCCAGAAGCAGTGTAATATGCACTAGTGCTTATCTCTTTTAATCCCATGACCAGGGGCCAAGTCAGTGAATTAGTGGGCGAGGTGTAACAGTGCTACTAAGCTGCAGGGGCAAGGTTGTTTAACCAGAGATTTGTATATTTATCCAAAGGCTATTTATTCGACAGATAAACTCGGAGTCGCTGCCTGACACTACTTTTATTATGTATTTATAAGTGACCCATGTAGAATTTATGCTGAAATGACTCTTAAATCAATCGTGATTATGGCCACATATATTTTCTGTATCCCTGGAAACTGTTTTCATCAGTGTATTCATTCATTTCTCCTCCCTGCTGCATCTGATGCACAACTTACCAGTCCACTAGAAATTGTTTTGAAAGACTTGATGAAAGCACAAAGCAAATCATTAGAGCTACTGCTTGTAAGTCGACGTGGTTGTATTTTTAAAACGCATTATCACAACAAATGTCATGGCAATATCTTAATGAATAAATCATACAAGTCGCAGTTCTCTCAGTGATTTGTTTTCAGATGACTTCTTTTCGATTCAAAAGCATTCAGGTCTATAAAAAGCTAAACTCGGCTTGTCTTTGTCAACTGCATTATGAGTCTGTTCGCAAGCATAACAAACAGTAATTTTGTAATGTTCTTGCCAACATTAATCTTTCAATAGGGAGATAAAAATGGATATAAAAAAATGGATCGTTTTCCCCCTTTTTTGTGATTTTGTTTTTCCTGTACCTCGTGTCATGCAGAGACCATCCGTTATTCTATAGTGTGTGAGCATCCATTCATTTACCTAAATGCCACTGAGTTGAATTAATGACAGCTGTGTGTGTGTGTGTGTGTGTGTGTGTGTGTGTGTGCGTAAATGTGCATGTCTGTGTGCATTAGCCCAGTGGTATGCAGCTTTGTGTGCTTTCTTGCACGTGAATGTTCCTGTTGTCCTTTTCTGTCTGCAGATTTTATTTGCTTATGCGTCCCTGCGTTTTCAACAGTTCCTGAGGCATCATCAAAAACCCTTCAGTTTAAATACATGAGCAACTAAATCTCCATGAACTGTTTTCCAAGAGTTTCCTTTTGAGAGTAACATCTTATATTCTCTATTTCACCATCAGAGACGATTCCCTATTCTCCTCAGCTCTCTCTCTCCATCCTCGGCTCCACTACAATCATATCACAGCAATTGGGATGAAGCGAATCCTACAATGACACTACCAGCCTTTGTTTTCCACACAGAAACTGGATGTCTGCCACGGAGCTTTCTGGAATACTAATGAGGGTGCTTAGCGAGTCAAAGTTACTGACCTGAGGTGGCGAGATGGAGCACAGACCAAGGAGTGGTGGGGCCAAGTGCAGCCAGACACCGTCTGCCACAATAAGACTGGAAATGTCAAAGTTTATTACCCCTGGCTTGACTTACCCTCATCAGTCAGGGCTGATGGCAAACTACACCCACGCCTTATTTGTCCTATTATGGGAGACTGAGAGTATTGGGTGATGGAAGGGTAGAGATTTTGTCACGCTCCGATCACCACAGTGATATCTCACCAGAATGAGATGTTCTGCATTATACCTCACCTAGAGGAGAGATGTCATGTTTTCATTACAGAATACAAACTCCTTGGAAGGCATATGGTTCCTTAGGGACATATTACCTGTCACAGTGACACAAACCAGCCTGTGTGTGTGTGTGTGTGTGTGTGTGTGTGTGTGTTTTTGTGTGTGTGTGTGTGTGTGTGTGTGCTATAATTAACTGTTCAACCCCTTAACATCAGGGATGAGCGTTGGTGGCGAGGAAGGATTTGAACAGCATCTGGAGCGATGTCTCTCTTCGCATTCACTTCCCTCTATCTTCCCTCATCTCTCCTTTTTCTCTGTCTTCTGTCTCCTTGTTTGTATCTTTCATTTTGATACCAATTCCATCTCTGTCTGCCTGAATCTCTCTATCTCTCTCTTTTCTTTGCCTATCATTTTTCTCTCTCTCACAACTTTTCCAACTTCATTTTGATTCTGCTCCGCCCCCTTCTCTCTCCACAACCCCCCATTTGTCTTGCTCTCTCACCACAGGTGGCAAGGCCAACAAAAAAAACTAAATAAAAGAAAGAGAATGATCCTCTTTTTCTGCTCTGCATTCCTCTCCATGAGCGTTGGTCAGGGTTAGGCTTGTCAGGCAATTAATGCAGCACTCCATGGCTTTGCAGAGCCCCTCCGCCATAAACAAAGCCTATTCATGAACTGGGAGATGAGGCCTATGCCTTCGTTTGTATCAGGGGGAGAATAATTACCCCCATGCAATGAACCCATCTCCTCACCCTTTGACTCGTTTTATATGTGCAATGATAAGGCAATCTGTTTGAGAAGACGTCTATTTCTTCCTACTCTTTTTTTTCTCATTCTTTAATTCACATTTCAATGTAACATTATGGATTACAGTGGGAAAATCTTAGACTCCCGTGATGAGTGTACATTTGTATCACTCTCCCAATTCAGCAGAAGCCTAGTTTTTAATCTTAGCTGAATCACAATCACTCAGTATTAGGGAATATCCAGGGATTCATGCACAGAAGGATTTAGTCAATGAACATTTCCTATTTCACTGAAAGAGATTTTAATATGATGAGAGATTATGTGTGTGTGAGATTTGATGTTTATCTGAGTTCAGACAGAGAACTTTCTGTTGAAGGACTGAATAGTTCCAAACTGTAATCCAAATATTAACAAAACAAGACAACGCCAGCAAATTGATTGAAAGGGCACTTGAGAGACTGACTGACTGACTGATGTTATGTGGCAGATAAACAGTTTTGCTGTGTGCAAAGGTCTGTATTCCACTGTTCAGGGTTAGGGTTAGAATAAAAGTAATAGTAATAGAAGTAATGTCTAGTTACAGTGGCATCAGAGTATTATGGGATGTGTATTTTCCAATCTGCCAGTTATAATACATGCACAATACCTATAACTGGTACTTGTACTCATACTCATACAATTATAGGTTTGGGGTTTTTAAGTGTTTCCCCTCATTTGTGTTACCCTATAACATATTTGCAGAATCTGAATGTTGATGGGCTGAAATTGGACAATTGCTATGTAAAAATGTTTGCAACAACCAGCAATTTGAAAATGCCCACACCTTCAAACTGGTTGGTATTCTGTGGAAGAGCAACATTGCCATCTATCATCTAGAAACAGAACAGCAGCAATACTTTGGAAAAGTGGATTCTTTCACAGTACGTTAAATTGAAGAAATCATTTTTTTCCATGTCCATATATACATGAGGGGCCTCATCAACACACACAGATCTGTTGTCAGAATGCCCCAAGCATGCACTATTTATTTTGCCAAACCCATATATATGGCTGTATCCTGTCCCTCTTTATGCTGAGACAGTGAGAAGGCATTTAGATGATGTGAGTCAGTGATGTAGACAGAGAGCAGGCCCACCAATCATAGACATGAGGACAAATAGGAAGGCTTTACAATGTTAGCTGACCAAGTAGGCCCAACAGTCCTCCCTCCATCCACTCTGCCCTGACTGACATTCTGGTGGCCTACTGACTGGCAGTTCTCATGCATATATTGCTGCCCGCACAGCCTTGAATGGGAATACTGTACCGTGGGGCTGAGATTTATTCCTCTGGCCTGCGTTGAGGTAGTCTATTTGCATGGGATGTGGTGGCGCTGCCATAAAATAAAATGATAATACCGCTTTGCTGCCAGTCCGAAAGTCCCACTGGTGCCAAGCGTGAATGTGATTTAATTTCTCCAGGCTAATACAGTGAAGAGTGCAGCTTATGGAGTGGCCTGCCTGGGTGAGAGATTACCAGTGGAGGTGGTGCGAGTGATTAAACATGTGTCTGATATGGCCGTGTGCTCTGTTGCAGGGATAGCAGTGTGTGATACATGGCCTTTCTTTTTATTATCACACAAAAACACATCCTTTAGGCAGATGTGCATCCACACGTAAGCACACACACACACACACACAGACTCAGCCACAGACAGAAACACACACATTGAATGCCACAGGACTGTGTCGCTGTGATGGAGAGAGATGGTTTCTTTCTTAACCGTAATTTCATGCATAATGTCACAGATCTGGGTGCTCCGCAGCCCGACCGTTCTCCTCTGAATCCTAATTCCACATTCAGATTGGTTTATTTCTGAGACGCCTCAGCAAATCATGCCCCTAATTAATCGGAATGATGCATCGATTCCAACTTCCTCCTTCTCTTTCCTCTGCAATTTGCGAGGGCTCATGAGGGATGCATGTGGAAATACCAAGCGCAATCAGAGAAGAGAAATTCCTCAGAAAAACAGGACAGACTGTGGCTGTTTCAGAAGTAGAGTTTGATTGTATCACTGCACAGTTAAATATCATTTCTGTTGTACTGTAGTTATGCAGATCTGTATGAATAGATTTTGTGATCAAAAAAACAAAACCATTGAGGACAAATACAAACAAGTTAAATCACAAACACGCAACAAAAGAGCAATGAGCTGCTTTGCCTTCATCCTGGAGTACTCTGAAACTCTGCTGCACCGCTCTCCTCTCTTCCCTCCCTCCCGCCATCTTTCCTCTTCAACTCTAACAGCCTTTCACAGCTGGAGATGAAATAGAAATTTTGATATCAAACACCTACACAAAGCAGGGCTGACCTTTGATCAGCGGGCTGTTTGATGTTGTGACATGAAATTTGCATTACCGGAGCCCGAGCTGCGGACGCTACTGCGAGGGGCTAATGCCTGGGTCCTGTCAGCGAGCTGCGAAGGTCAAGGGCCTTTTAGGGAAAGAACAAGCCCTCTAATCCCTCACCGGGGCCCTGCAAAGCATTTGATGTTCAATTCACACAGATAGAATAAAAGATTGAGTTCTGGGAGCGGAGCGGCTACTGTAACAGCATTCATCAGACGTTCGCCGACGGGAACGAATGGGTAAGGAACGGTGTTTTGGAATGATCAGATGTCGTGTTGTGTTTAGACCACAAAACACGGTAGTCTCGGCTGTTCAGACGAGATGACGCTCCACTGGTCAGCGATAGCAGCTTTCGCCTCAAGCTGGAAGAAAACAAAGTCTGGTCATTCGGCAGCCCGAGTCATTTGACTTGTCCTTAAAGCGCTTCTCAACTTCGAAGCAGCTCCTTGCCCGAGATAAAATGTTCCTCCATGCTCAGGGCTGTGAGGGTCGTTTAAGAACATATGGCATGCTCCATCTGAATGCTGACAATTGATCTCTGGACAGGTGGATCAGAGGAGCCCTGAAGCTATTTAATTATTCACCCTGGCACGTCATTTTTCATACTTGGTGCTGTACGAGAGGCTGAAAATAAACCTGTCACTCCCACTGACCATATTTCATCTGGCCATCGGCTTGCAGAGGAGAGGAGAGGAGAGGAGAGGAGAGGAGAGGAGAGGAGACACACACAGAAAGATGTACACTCATGCCGCTTGCATTGTGAACACACACATATACACTATTTAACAGGTCTGCTGCTCAGAGTGTATCGGCCAATCATTTCATCTCATTTGAGGCAATATCATCATCTTTCCTCTTTTTCTGTAATCAATATTTCAGCTATGTTTTTGATCCCATTTTCAAAGTGCTGCCATATGCATTGGAAAGGGTTTTGTAATACACTAAAGCCGGTTGTGTCCATTTGGTTAATTTATGATGGTGAGTGACAATTTGGGTGTCCGTCCAATCCTGTGTCCGTGTTTATGAGTGCATTGTTCACTCATAAACTCATTGTTCCTTCATGCTTGCAGTTTTCTCTCTCATTGATTGTGTCTGTTGGATGAGTCTGTTTCATTGCTAACCATGAAACACCGGGCTCTTATTATGAAGGACGAACGGAGAAGTCACCCAGATGTCTTTCATTGGTTTAGGGACGACCAATATCAAAAAATCCTTTCACCTTAATGTAAAAATCACTCTTAGACTGACTTGTGGCTGAGTCAGATTGACACCTCATATGATTGCTGGATAACCTTTGGCATTTTCCAGTTGTAATAAAGGCACTTTTTCCCCTCATTGAAAATAGCAACCACTCTGGCTAGGACAGATATCCACTCCAAATAAATCAAACAAAGTCAGAGTTCACCAAGGACCTTTCTCATGTCTGAGATATTCTTTATGCATCTCAATAATCTCCCAAGGGTGATGAAAAAAGCCCAAATATGGTCCAGTGTATTACATTACCTCATTCACTAGATTTCCAGACACCAGTATGAGGTAAGTGCTGAGCCTCACGCTCCTCGTTTTTAAGACTCAGGAGTTTGCCAGTCTGATCAATATTTTTGTTCCCTGTAATTATCTCACCATTACACTCATTAATTACACTTTCAAGGCTCATTTCCACTGTTGGTTGCAGCTGCCCATTCGGAGGAGGAATCCAGAGAGGTGAGGAAGGGAAAGGGGAGGGCATGGAAAAGAGTGAGGCCTGATTAATACTCTGTCTCTCCGTCTGAGGTTGGCTGCCACTCGCAGGGGGTAAAACGCAAGCGTTCTGTCATCTGAGACTCCAAGAGGGAGACAAACGAGGTCTTTGGCGGCCAAATCGATAAGTTCCTCTGATGAGCCAAATTTAGAGTGCTGCTCTGCTTTGAAGTAATCCTCCAACACCCTGATGTAAGAGTTTTCCAGGGAGCGTCCTGTGTAGCCTACTCTGAGAGCAGGATGCTCACATATGGAATGAGAAATCGAGTGAAAGCTCACTTGGATCGGTGCCCACTGTATTGATGTTATCAATGTTATTCAGTGGAACATAAGGACACGAGGGGAACTATTGCTAAACTTTTATGTGCTGGCCTAGTGTATTTTGATGAACACTGTTGTAGAAGATCAATAGATTTTGGCAAAGAAATTGATAATTGTATTTATATGCTACACATCTATGACACAGTCTACCATAAGACTGCTTCTTGAAGCCATGTCTAAAAGAGTGTGAGTTGCGTAGGGAATCATGTGGTCAAGTCCCACATCTCTGGAACCACCTGTCGATCTTCTTTGCTACATTGTGTTGTCTAAAAATAGAGAATAAAATGCTGCCCTCTCTCCTCTTGGGAAACAAAAGGTTGAGAGAGTTTCACTGATAGCAAATCCAGGGTGATGTGTGACGTTGCTAAATGTGATCAGTGCCTGGCCAACCTCCCCATCTGTGCAGGAGGCCGGGTTGCCAGATTGGCTGGACCATTTCGCTGTTTCACCCAAACAGCTGTCAGCTCCTATCTACTACACGTTCCCATGACAACACCTGTATTCACTGGATGGAGATGGGGAAAAAAGGAAATGCTGCCATCACAAGAATCAAAAATCGGGGATCTAATATTTACGCTGTTAATATGAAATGGGTGTAAAGATCAAGTTATCATGTTCTCTATGCCTGACTCCCTTAATGTTAACGTCTTCTTTGTCTGTATTGAGGACTACGTACAATGTTGCTCTCACCGCTGAGCACTATGGGAGGAAAGCATGTCAGCACAAATATCTAATAATCAGTGTTTAGAGGTAAATCCACCAGCGGGCAGACACAGGTCACCACTAGTTATAGATTCAGTGCCTCATGTCCTCTTCTAAACACCCTGAGCAAACCCTCAACTGGCCAGAGTGCCGCTGAACAACACATTGCAACAGTCTTGGCACACTGATGCCATCTGCTGTCCGTAACTCAAACTGGATTTCAATTAAATGTTAAGAGAAACATGTTGTCCATTATTATCTCAAAACATTGTTGGAATTTCGTAGATTTAACGTGCACGTTGACCTTTTTTTCCTGTGTTAAGCACATCAAATGATGACTGACAGTGTGTGGACAGGCAGGTATTGCCTCTCCACCGATAATATCCGCCTACAGACCAGATGTGCTTAGGTTTAAAAACTGGTTTTCTTAGACTTGGTTTTGTATGAATCCAAAATTCAGTGTTGGCGTAAGTGCTAAAGTGAGCCCTTGCCTGTCTTCTTCTCTCTGGCAGTAAGTAACACTGGTCAATCTCTGCAAGTGATTGGAAGCTTGAGTTGAATGGCTTTCTCATGAAGCATGCCTTACATATGGATGCACTCTGAAGCCATGTAATCGTTTGGCGGTGGAAGGGGCAAGAGGGAGAGAGGCTATTTAACTGCTGAGATATAAGCGGTTTGGTGTGTAGGAGAGACGATGGGGGACAAAGTAGAAAAGGGGGGAGAGGAAGAATGGTTGAAGGAGGAAGAGGAGGAGGGGTAGGAGAGGGGAACCGGCTGGGATAGAAGGGGGGAAGAAGGAGGGAGCGCCGAGGGAGGGTTGCACCTTGAGCCAGGGGTGCAGCTGTGAGTGTGGTGGCGTGCACCGCCGGCTAGGCCAGGTCAGGCCTAACACAGAGCAGTTTCACGCCTCA
>CABFOQ010019699.1:10401-22608 GCA_900660455.1 Gephyroberyx darwinii
CCAGGACCAGTTCCAGCACCACCAGGACCATAACCAAGACCACCTGGCCCAGTGCCTGCCCCACCTGGACCAAAACCATAGCCACCGCCTGCCACACCAGTCCCAATCCCAGAGGCAGGTACCCCTCCTGGGCCAAGGCCAACTCCAGCTCCCACTCCTGGTCCTCCGCCTCCAAGCCCACCAGCTGCACCACCCAGCTGACCTGGAGAGATTGAAGGCATTTTAAATATGTTTCAATATTTAATGGTGGACAAAGATAAGTTGTTAATAACACACAGTAGATATCCATACATTCATATTCATTCATTCATATTGCCTTTGGTATTTTTCAAGAATGTACAAATAAGTCTCACCATATTTGCGTGCTTTGGCTGAGCCAGGACCGTAACCTATGGCACAAACCAATGTTCAAGTGAACAGAGGTCACAGCCACTGACACATCCCCATGCCATACATGAAATATTCAGACTCATTTTGGTTCTACAGGGAATACATCACCCAGTCCTTTGTAATGTTCAACAATTTGAGTGTGAAATATTCCTGAATTTGTTTTTATTTTTATTCCTCTTTCCAACATACAAATGGGCACATCTTGTACCTTGGTCAGCCCCTGAAAAATGGGCTCCACTCCTGACTCACCTGAGCCAGGTATGCTGCCGCCTGCTCCGGGTACACTTCCAGGCCCGCCTCCTGTTCCAACTCCGCCTCCAAACCCAGGTACACTTCCAGGCCCGCCTCCAAACCCAGGTACACTTCCAGGCCCGCCTCCTGTTCCGACTCCGCCTCCAAATCCAGGTGCGACTGCAGCCCCTCCTCCAGGAAGTGCTCCTGCTCCACCCCCTGCAGCAGCTATGCCTCCTTGACCAAGTACACCTCCTCCAGCTCCAGCGCCACCTAGTACAGAAAACAATAACTTGGATGCTTCTATGGTA
This sequence comes from Gephyroberyx darwinii, assembly GCA_900660455.1. Lineage (NCBI taxonomy): Eukaryota > Metazoa > Chordata > Actinopteri > Trachichthyiformes > Trachichthyidae > Gephyroberyx > Gephyroberyx darwinii. Next base: position 11,334 of record CABFOQ010019699.1, read on the forward strand.
AGGCTTCATTCCAAATATCATCCTTACACACTAAATTCATTATGTGATTATGGTTGACACCTCAATTTATGTGTCCTTACTGTATTTAGCTGCAGCTTTGGCTGGGTTCTTTGATTTGCCCACCCCTGGAAATAAATGGATGAACCATTTTCAGTTTTCAATTTCAATTTCAGTTTCAGTTTTTTTTCCTCTACATTCATCATTGACTGCATATCTACATATGAATGTAAAGTTTACTGCATTGCTGTTTGCTGTGTACCTGATTTGGGTGATATAAGAGGGTAACCACGGAACACTCCAGGTAACTGCTGTCCCCCAAAACCTCCACGACCATCTGAGGAGAGAGGTACCCATCAAACATGCTCAGATTTGCTGACTACTGACTGGTGTGGATATTTGTTTTTCATTAAACCTAACTTTCATATTATGTAGGTGATATATTTCCTCAAAATCTCGTAATATGACATACGGTTTTTCAATTCATAAATGATTGATTGATTTGACACTCACTGCCAACTCCTGCCCCAGTGCCCCCTTGGCCCAGCACTCCAGCACCTATGAGGAGTAAGGCAACAGTTTGATTGTCAGGGACATATGTGAAGTACAATGGATATTAACAAGGATTTTCAAGACCGTAGAGATATTGTAATAAGGCTGAAATTTGACCAACTAAGTCATCAACTCACCAGTCTGAGGACCAAGTCCAGATCCTGTGGCGACTCCAGGGAGAACACCACGGCCTCCAAAACCTAACCAAGGGATGAGACGCAAAGAAAGGGGGAAAATCACACAGATCAACTGCTACACCTCACTCTGTAACACTTAATAATAGTATATTACCATATCATTTTATTCTATTGCAACTGTAAATATTAATAAAACCTCAGAACAGGTGCACTATTAGTTTCCAGACATACCTTGGCCAGGTACAAGTCCACCTTGATAGAGTCCAGGCACCCCAACACCTATATGAGACAAAACAAAAATGGAGACCTTGACAACATTACACAGAAAATTCAACTAGTCTGGTTTATAAAAACTAACATTGTATATCTATACTGTAACAACAGATGATCTGTCCTCTTTTGGAGTTTACCTGGTACTTGTTTTGACGCTTTACCACCGCTCTTGCCCCCGGTTCCTCCCCCAGGAACACCGGTCTGTGGCAGCACTGGAGCTGAAACAGGAAATGTATTAAGTCACTTCAAGTGGAAATAACTTGAAATTGGCTGAAATAAAAAAGAAACATACTCTATAACCTGGGTTAGAGTTTCCTGTACTGTACTGTAGATCTCATCATATACCTCCTGCTGGCACTGCAGCTCCTCCAGGACCGAAGCCACCCACACCACCAGGTCCAACTCCTCCTGCGCCTCCAGGTCCAACGCCACCAGGCCCAACTCCTGCACCACCAGGCCCAATGCCACCAGCACCACCAGGCCAAACTCCTCCTGCGCCTCCAGGTCCAACACCACCAGGCCCAAATCCTGCACCACCAGGCCCAATACCACCAGCACCACCAGGCCATACTCCTGCACCACCAGGCCCAATACCACCAGCACCACCAGGCCCAACTCCTACACCAGGCCTGACTCCACCTGCACCACCAGGTCCAACACCCGTGCCACCAGGACCATATCCTGTTCCTCCAAGTGCTGTTCCAGCCCCACCTGAGGTAGGAAAAGAGAACTCAATGACACACTAGATTACAAATTCTTCAAATGTTTCCAATGTAATGTACAGGAAATGAAGAGTGAGTACCTGATTTGGGAGGTTTGGGGCCTGCTCCAGCAGCTCCTGGGTACTGACCACCACCACCTGGTCCATAACCCCCTCCATAGCCTCCATAGACAGCTGGAACAGGACAGAGCTTTATTAAACTCAGTAACATCCCACAAAATAATTACTGTATGATTTCCCAATCAAGATTGGGAAAACTTGAAATATGACAATGAAATAAAATACATTAATGAGTTCAATCTGTCCTAGTGTGACTCCACCCATTAGTAATGTCATACATGACTGGTGCCAGAAAGAAATCTCACAAGGATTAACTCGGTCTTCGAAAAGGTTTTTCAAGTTTGTTTCAAGTGTCGATGTTTGACTCTAAAACATTTTAAAACCCTTGCAGGGTACAGCTACGGACTGAATCCTGTCTAGGAAGATAACTGAGAAACCAGGAGACCAAGGTGTCAATAAAAGACTGTTGTGGTATTAACCTATGAATCTCATTCTCCAGCTCCCTGTTAAAAGCAGAGCTGGTACACATGAGGGGTTCAAATTTAAACTAAAGTGTTAAGTGTTTGAAAAAGCACATGGTACTTCTAATACTTTAGCCCAAATATGGATTTAAGTCGTTTTTTGTATTCCATTTGTGTGTATTCTTTCATTGCTTGTTCAGGTGATACAAGCAGGATGTTTGGGTCTTATTCTTCAGGGCGGAGCAGGGCAGAACAAACACAGTGCTTGAGGGCATTATTGTGTAGAATGAATACATAACGTGCTGGTCTGAGAGCAGACTTTTGGTAAATTGGAAAGTGTGACACACGAGTCTGTTTCCTGTGCTTACACTGACCCGCTTTCTACCCACGGCATTGGGTGGAATTCAAAAGGCTCCACAAAGCCGGGGCTTAAGCTCTGAGAATCATTTGGATATCGCTAACATTCCTCATCCTGCATCGGCAAACTGCCTGTTTGGAGATGAAAAACAGAACGGCACAAAATTCCAACGCAAACCAGTCTTTCTGACTGATGTGATGACTTCCGCTCTTTATCAGGGATCCGCCATGCCTAATGCATTAGCCTTTACCACTGTGTGTGTGTGTGTGTGTGTGTGTTTGGCCCCTCAACAATAACTTATAGCCTTGAAGTAATAAGGAAATGAAATAATGGTAAATGCATGTAATCCTTATCCTGCTGCAGTGACTGCCCAGAGGAACAATATTTACAGTAGGGCTGACCACTGATCAGTGTGCAGTGCAGGGGACTTCCACTCATTGTGAGGGTCGGGTGATGGAAGCTCAGAGTAACGTGTCAGGCAATCTGTTGTTTGGACTGCAGTCAACTGTGGCATACAGCAGCCCTCATGAGCAAGGCAGGAAAATAACAACTGTATCTCCCAAACTTCAGCAGCCTCTCAACATTTTACCAGCTAACTAGATGTTTAGTACCTTAAATGATGGCTGTTTACCTGTCAAAATAGAGTAGAGAAGCTTACCAGACATGACCATTTATAAGCATTTGGCTGGTGTTAGGTGTTAATCTTTCAACCTTGCTCAAAAGTAATCAGGCTGGGTGGGTAGCCAGTATGTGATGCAAGTTAGGGGGGCATGTATCCACATGCTCAATAATGCTGATATCTATGTATCCATTTCATTTATATTTCAAGTATTTGGCTTACCAGGCTTTCCCCAGTTCCTGTGAGCTTGAAAGATGGAGCTTTGCTACTTTGTCTCAAGCACTTTGTAAAACTTCTGCAGTCTAATATTTATCACACATTAGGCTTTTGAGTTCGAAAAAGCCACCCTTAGCCACCTGGATCAATGTGGCCTGGTCCAAAACCACCAGGCCTGGCTCCAGCTGGCCCAACTCCGCCCGGTCCTAGTCCTCCTCCTAGACCTCCAGCTCCGAGTCCAACTCCCAGCCCTCCAGGTACTCCACCATAACCACCATAGCCAGCTCCTGGAGACAAAAAAAGTATTTAGGAAATTTCTGATTTAGGATCACTACTACTATTTAAGATAACTCCTTCATAACTCAAGAAACAAAATGTCCTCTGATAAGTTAGGTTCTTAGACACTTAATGAATGTTGGCCCTCATCTGAGACCAGTTTGCTTTTAACGTTTACATGAACATATGACCAGAACCCAATTCTCAGATGCCTAATGCTTACACACACTGGTCCTGAGTGTTTTACCTGTTTTAGGAGGTTTCCCACCAGCTCCTGTAGGGAAAAGCAGCAGTAAGAACTCACATTAGCAGATAGTGGGTTAAATAAATATCATCGTCAAGATTTCAACCAGTCCTCTTCTTCTTACCAGCCCCAATACCTCCAGGCCCAATGCCTTGTCCACCACTGCCTAGACCGTAGGTACCAGGTCTGAAACCTCCTGGTCCAACTCCTCCAGGTCCAACTCCCCCTGGTCCAACTCCTCCTGGTCCAACTCCCCCTGGTCCAACTCCTCCTGGTCCAACTCCTCCTGGTCCAACTCCTCCTGGTCCCTGACCACCATAGCCACCTGTTGGATACAATGGTCAGGAGGACTTAAAGGAAACGCACACATCTACTTGTGTAGATGAAGATAGGCCAAACATGGGCAGAGACAGCAGTAACAGGTCATTCACATATTTATAGAAAGAGTTGATTCTTGTGGTATAAAACAACATGAGGAATTCATCATCTGTAAGACATAAAAAAAACACACTTTCTGTTTTGTCTGGCTTGTAACCTGGAACTCCTCCAGTAGCTGATGTCATTTAAACAAAATATATTGAAAAATGCAAGTTTGGCTGTTTTGTGAGCGATGATTGCATCTGAAAGCAATACTGATGCTTGTCTGTGACTTGTGGTGTTACAATTCAGTATGTTCTCTTCAGTAAATCTATTTACACTCATTTATCTAACTTCAAATGAATAAATAGTGTTTCGTTGTGAATAGAAAACACAAACAGTATCCACCTCCACCAGCTCCTGGTCGAAAGCCTTGACTAGTGCCAGCTCCCCCTGGTCCTGTTCCAGCGGTGGCTCCTCCACCAGGCCAAAACCCGGTTCCAGCTCCGACCCCTGGCCCGAACCCTGTTCCTCCACTTCCTGGCCCAAATCCAGTTCCAGCTCCACCAGGGCCGAATCCTGTTCCTGTTCCAGTTCTGCCCGGTCCAAATCCAGTCCCAGGCCCTGCACCACCAGTCACTCCAGCTCCAGCAGCACCTCCTCCACCGGCAGGTATGTATACACCTGAAACACAGTAACATAACCAGCATAGCTCTGTTCACACACTAAGATTTTGAAAGGGGGGGTAATGAAACTGCACATATTGTGATGTACAGTATCTTGGTGTGAACATCTGTACTGCAAAACATAAAAGAGGGAGAAAAAGAGGGCTTGATCCTACAGTACACAAGGGACAGGTGCTTTGAAAGCCATATTTTCAGACTTCATTCAATCTCAAATGTTTTGTCTTATCTGTACATAAACAAATCTAATTGTGAGCTATGTTTTCATTGTTCTGGACTCTCAACAGATGACTGAACTTTTGTTGCTCTGAGTCATCTATCAGGGCTAATGAAGCATGAATTTCTCTTCTTCAACAGCTCTTTATGAAACACATGTTCATTTGTCTAAACAGCATAAAACTTCATATACCAATTAAGTTGCTGAGATACTGAAATAATAAACTATTATATGTCGTTTTAGCAGAGAGAGAGTGTGTGAGAGAGAGAGAGTGTGTGCATGTGTATGTGTGTGCTGTATCTGGGTATGAGAAAGAGTGATTCAACCCTGCGCTCTCAGTCTGAGTTTCTCTGCAACTGATAAGAAACACCCCTTCATCCAAAAGGCATGCTTCTTTGGTCATAATTCTCACACTTTTTTGCACCTATGTTCTGTTTCACAAATCACGATAGCCAAAAATAGAGGCATAGGGAGTGAACAACTATAAAAGGAAAGGTCTCGTAACCCAGATGTGAAAAGATGCCATATACAGTATATTAGCAATACACAGTAAATAACTAAACTGTTAGTCATCAGCTCAGGCTTTTGTAGTTTTGGAGAGAATCTTCACTGAAATGAAACAGCAGAAGAATGTATTCTCTGGATCAAATGATGATGTTATTTTGACATTTAGACATTGTCAGTTTGGAAGGTAGAAAACCGTGTTGGTACAGTGGGTTGAATATCTCATATTATTCCAAGATTAATAATGTTAGTCTCATCTTATTACTCTGATGTTATCATATGGTAATGGATCCTTGTAGATACAACCATTCATCCAATTTATTAATTTATTTAAGGTAAAAGGTAAAAGGTTAAAGGTACGTTTTTTTTAAATCTCTATTTGAAAATAAATGAAAAATGGAAAAACTGTTGAAAATGTTATGAAGATTGAGACTGAGCCAGAATTTTAATTCAGCATGGTACAATAGGCAGTATACCAAGATTTAGCACTGATCCTGTCTACTGTTTTATTTGATTATACCATTATGATGTCACAGCAGGTACTTTCACACTCATTGGCTAAAAGCAATAAAGTATTCTATGATGTCACAGCAGGTACTTTATTCTATGATGTCAGCACAGGTATTGTATATAGTAGCTGAAATTCTACATTTGAAACTTAATCATCCTCATCACATACAATGTGCTGTTTCCAGCAGTTTAACTTTTGCTGTTGATACGTTGGATACATGATGTTTGTACTGCTGAGAAGTTGTCAATTTATATATCAATCAAGTTGACTGTGCAAAGTATAGAGGCATAAGTACAAATACTCATCCAGTGCATTGCAGTAAAACAAAAACACAGAAACAACCAATGATATCGCCCCACCTTCCCCTCTGTGTGTGCAACTCAAGCATGGATGTATCCAAATGACACAACAGCCTGGAACAGTGCAGAGCTTTGCACTATGAGAGTTCTCCTCTTACAAGAACACACCTTGCCTGCTGTCTGTGGGCTTACTGTACTATGGTTTGATCAAGCACAATCAACCTTCAGTCCCTCTATTTTTTTGTTGTTGCAATTTTTACATTCTAAATTGCATTGATAATGTTCAGGTGGAAATGTGTATGAAGCTTAAACTTTAGTGATAATACAACATAGCTCCTTCTAAAAACTCTAAAAAAAACACAGCAATGTCATGTCAAACCAAGTTTATTGGGAAGACAAAAATACAAACTCTACACACTGACAAGTGTTGGCAGCACTTTTGAAAGATTTGTGATACAAGAAAGGCAATAAATGTCCAACACAAGCTCAGTACAGCATCTTGGCTGAGGATAACTACAGCACACCTGTTCACACATACTTAGTCTTTACTTGCTAACCTGTTCAGAGAGTTCCAGCAAAATTGGCTGCAGAGATGATGATGATGATGATGATGATGATCAGTTTACACACTGCAAAAATATTGTCACTTCTATCAAGAAAGTTCTTGAAACAAGTGAATGATCTTGCACCATTTATTTTTTAGATTTCAGAAGATTTTTAAGATTTTAAGACAGTACAAGATTAAATGACTTGTTAAGATGAATATTTCTTGCAGTGAATGCGTACATTCCAGCACAAATTGTCTGCAGCAGGTAATGATGTTGATCATCTTCAACATCATCAATAAACAACATGATTGCCATAAATGCAGCAGCCAATTTGTCCCAGAATGCCCATCTTTCAACAACCTGGTCATCATCATCATCATCATCATCATCATCATCATGGTGGCTGAGGCTCCCAACATCTTCCAAATCTCAAATCTCAAAAAAATCTATTTTAAATCCCTCTCCAATCAACACTACTACATAAACCTTATGTGACACCTGAGCCTCAGGTGCTGTACTGCTGAGCGTGGTATAAATGTAGTAAAGGGGACCCACCTCCTTGCAGTGAGGGCTTCCACAGAGCCAGGAGAAGGACTCCATGTAGGTATGTGGCCACCGTCCCTCTCGCCATCTCGCTCCCAAATGTCCCTCTCCTCTCCAAAGCCTCAGGTTTTTATCCCCAACAAGCCTATCAGGGCTCAACCAGGCCTTGAGAAAGAAGGAGGGAAAATAAAAAGAGTGAGACAGAAAAGAAAAAAATGGGTCAGGATGCAAGACAGGACACTATGTAATTGGCTAAGACAGAGAGAGAGGGAGAGAGAGAGAGAGAGAGAGAGAGGTGGAGAGAGTGAACACACTTGATTCACTGGATCACTTCATTAGACCAAATGGGTTGTCCTACCCCCCCCAGTAACTGTTGGGGCTGCATTTATTTGGTTCACTACTGCTGGAAAACAGAGAGAGATGAGGTGGTAGAGGCAAAAAGAGAGCAGGAGAGAATTGTAGAATTTAGGGGTCCCTCCTTCTCTCTTTTACCCCGCACACCTCAAAAAGAAAAAGAAACGGGACTGTGCCAGAAATGGATGCCAAAACAACATCATGTTTAAGTCAAGGGAAAGAGGTAACTGTACCGGCCCAATGAGGCAGATGTGTATATATTTTGGTATCCATTTGCGACATATACTGTAACTTAAAAAGGGTAAAGCCAGATGTATCCTACAGAAATCCATGCAGCTGGCCGTCAGTGTGACACTGCAACATACATTCAGAATGGATAACATAAATATTTGGGGAGACTGTGTCCATTTGCAATATGTAACTTAAAAAGTAGATGGATAACATACAGAGACACCAACATTATAGGTGTAGCCTATTGTCTGAAATGTGTATGTGTGTTTGTGCTTGTGAGCTGTGTGTGTGTGTGTGTGTCTTTCTGTCTGGCAGTCTGTCTCCGTGTCTATATCTGTGTGCAGAGGGGGTGGAGGGTGCTTGGCAGGCATCCACACATCAGAGCCCTTGACTGAAGAGAACATGAAATCATGTCAATAACTAGACATGGAAACCAAAATGTAAACCTGTTATTTATAGAGGGGCCTGATTGAAGAATATGACACATATCAACCAGATAGAAGTAAATACATCTGACCTTTACTGGGGGAAGTGAGAACATAGCATCTTCTGCATGAGTGAGGCACATAAATAAAACACTGCAGAATCACAATTAAGTATGAGAGAGAGAAAGGAGAAGAAGAAAAAAGAAGAAGCAGAAGAAGAAGGGGAAAGAAAACAGAGAAGGAAGTGAAAAAGCAGAAAGATATTTCAGAAAGTCAAGATAAGCAGCAGAGTTTTTGATGTGACAAAGATTTTCCATTATATATCATATTCATTGCTTTTAAATCTTTTGTGCCTTAACTTTTAACCCCTGCAACAATGATACTGTAATATCATCAATAATATAACATAATGTAATATAACACCATATAACATAACAATTTGGTGGATGCTTTTATACAAAGCACTTAAAACTAGCAGGAGTGCATATGTTTTCAGCATGTGTGACCCCTTGGTAGCTGACCGTGTTGGTGCCATGCTCTATCTAATGACTTACACAAAATGTTTCAAACTGTGTCAAAATGTGTTAATGTTTCAATTATCCCATGACATGACACACACAACACAGAAAATAGTCACAACACCGTCTTAACCAATGTCCCAAGAGTTGTCCTGCCACTGCCAACCACAGAGTTTCATCAACAAAGTTGATACGGTCTTTGTTCATCACCTACCCAAATATCCAGAGTCCCAGTTTTCCTTATTTACAGCTTTCATTAAGGCACATAACGGGGGTACCTGAAAACAATCAATGTTGTTTGTTTTTTTTCTTCAATCATTGGTTTTGGTTTTGATTCGATTGTCTTTTTCTCCTTGTTTGGGCTGGTTGGTCCTGCCCCTGTTCCAGAGGGCCCATGTCTGTGTCTGGCTGCATTGCTGGAACATTTTCTGTGTCTGGGGCTAATAGACCTGCAAACAGATGAGGCAAATGAGCCAATTACACCTAAACACAGAGAGATGGAGGAAGAGAGAAAGATATGTTTTGAATCCAATTATAGAAAGTGATGTGGTCATCCTCTGGCAAAGGCAAACGCTTCATAGTTGATGAATTTTAGACATGACATTAGACATGTAATTTACTGACATCTGGGAGGAGGATAGGAGTATAGTATATCTTTGGTAAATCAAAGTATTCTCTAAATCATTTCACCTGTAGCTGTAACCTTGTGACCCACGGCTCATGACTAAGCTAGGGCTCTCAGGCTAACAGTGGTTGGTGTACTTCACTTTATCTTCAAATCAGCGTGTTGAATTTTGCCACTTGAGCTTCAGGTATTGTCACTGACCGCTGTCTCAGCTATGGGCCTCTTGCAGAAAATCCTATTTGGTCAACAGTTTATCACAAGTAACTGATTACAGTGGCAGAGGCCCGTGCTAGACTAGCCTGGAAAGTTTCTAAGATCATCTAGACACTGTTGGCTCTGAGTTCTGTCTAAAACAATTTAATTAGCAAAGGGGTGTATTGTATATTTATACAGTATGTCTGGGTGAGTGTGTGCCTGCACTCTGTGAATGCACATGCCTGTGTATGTGTATGTGTAAGAGAGAGAGAGAAAAAGAGAGAGCACCCATAATTGGTCTTAGAGCATAGTTTTATTGCTCCATTTTCAAACCTGGTATGCTTTGTGTTCAGTTTTGATGGAGCTACATAGTTATGTGGTGAAATAATACTGGAGTAAGAAGATCGAGGAAAGAAAGGAAAAATGAAAACTATACGCTTACAGCCATATGCATTTTTTTTAGTCTCAGGGTGATGAATGCAGGCCTGCAGTAAGGTGCAAGACACGACTAAACATAGCCACCGAAACAGGGTGACTTGTCAAAAAACAGGGTGACTTGTCAAAAAACAGGGTGACTTGTCAGGCAGTAGAAAAAACTTGGAAATGTCAATAACTTTAAATTAAATTCCCTGCATCCAGACTAGTGTTGTGGTTAAGCCACACCTCTGGGACCACATGTAAACCTGCTGGCCTTGAATCCAGTCCTGCCAGAACCTCATCTCCTGGGTCTTCCCAAATCTGTCATTATTGGAAAGAAACTCTAAAATAATTCCCCCCGTCAGATGTGGCTGAAAAGCCCCAGCGATAATAAAAGAGTTTCTGACAGGCAACCAGAACGATGCAGGAGAGCTGAGAAAATCTGACCTGTTTACTCAATCTGAGTGCAAGTTTCCAGTATGGATGTGTCCTTTGTGGCCCACGTAATTGCACCAAAACACACACACACACACCTGCACGAATGCACACATGCACACACATAGAACACAAAGACACACACCTCATACATGCACCCAGGCATGTGCACACACACAGAAATATTATATGAACATGTGCGTATGTGCGTAAATAAATGTATTCACATACACTTTCACAGTCATCACTACAAACACACACACACACACACACACATACACACACATAGTCTCATCCACCTGCCATTCGCTTCCCACATCCATCCACACACCCTGCCCAGTGCCATGTACTCACAACTCTGCCAGCTCAGAGAAGCGTATCGGTGTTATGAATATAGTAGCCGACTGAGCAGTGCCTGTTTTGAGTTTACCTAACGTCTACCTAGCGTTTACCTAATGTCTGCTGCCTATATATGGGCGTGTGTGTGAACTGGAGGGCT
>CABFOQ010019702.1:0-10028 GCA_900660455.1 Gephyroberyx darwinii
TGTATTGCTTCCCACACTCCTGGCAGTGGAAGAGCTGCCTGCTGGCCTGGTGGCTCTCCTGCACCTGGCTCTTCAGATGGTTCTGTTGGTGGAACATAGTCTAGCAGAAGGAACAGTGCTGGCTCTGCTGGTGCACAGGGACTCTGGCCAGGAGCCTGAGCAGACACAGACAAGACTCATGGGGATTTTCCAAGGAGCTGACCATCAGATTGGAGACCTCTGCCGTCTTGTTAATTCAGAGTGCTGGGATTAATGCTAAGTGCTGTTTGTTGAGTGTTCAATGGTCTCTTACGGCAATGACTAGTGGTCTGTCCTGCCTTACTAGGGCAAGCTTGTGTCCGACGCTTGGTTTCTGTGACAGCAGCTGCCATAGCAACCCCAAAAGGGCTGCGGTGATGAGGAGCTTTGGAAGCTCTGACTGAGTCTGTGTTTCCTGAGAAGAGCTCTTGTGTTGGCCCGCAAATCTTTTTTAGCATTCAGGAAGCCCCAAATGCCAGAGTTGCAGCAGCTGAATCAAAGAGGCAGCCCAGCATTTTTACAGTCCTGTAAAAACAACAGAAAAAACTCAATGTAACTTTGATTTCATTGTCATTACATAACATTGGCAAAGCTACAATAGACACCATGGATGCATCCAGAAGTAGCAATGAAAGATGTTTCTTCAAACCAGCGGATAAAACCAATTACAGGTGGAAATTAAAGAACTGGATTCCTTCTTGAAGTGATCCAGTTCTTTAACTATTTAATTGATCAACTGGGATCAAATCCCACCACAACTTTGTCTAATCCATCTTCCTCTCTGCCTTCCAACTGACAGAAAGAAAAAGAAAAATGACAGGGTTGACAGGGTTCCTACACCTTTTCGCAAATCAAATTCCATGACTTTTTCATGACATATAGCACAATTTCCATGGCCAATATTTGTTCAGTCTGTGTTGCAAATTGTTTTCATTGAATATCTGATCTGAATGTCCCAGGTTCCAAGTCACTCTGACGATCAGTTGGTCCCAAAATTAAAGCTGCTTCAACCTAAAATTAACATTTAGAAGAGCAGAACTTAACTGCTTTACAAATCTTTTTAACTTTGGCCCCGATGTCCACTCCTTTCCAACGCACCACCTGTGTCTGCGGGCCTCTTAACTCAGGCTAGACAAGCTAAACTGACGTAGTGGGCAGTGAGGCTGCCATATTTAATGTTTCCTTTGCTACTGAAAATCATCAAAAAGATTTATTTTTCAAACTACATTGCTAAGTACAGTGCCCTGGAGTGGTCATGGAGGGCCTTATTTAATGTTTTTCTTGGTAACAAGATTTCATATCGAAACAATTGGTTTTGAAACTATGTTGCTAAGTACGGTGTCAGAGAGGTGGGAATGGGAAGAATAGAAAGGACATTTCAGGTGTTAACAAAGGACAGCACATTAGCATCACTGTGGGAGCGCACTTCATAAAAGGTCTGCTAACTGGAAATATTTTACCTAGGTTTCACCCGCTACTATGGCTGGTGGGCTTAACTAATTTTAGAAAAGGGAAAAAATACTGTGGTCATAAATCAACTCGATGAAGAAAGATTTATACCCCTTTCACATCGGGTTATTCCCGGGTCAGGCATTGAATGAGTCACAACGGGTTATCAGACCCGGGTCCACGACCCTGCTCTCGATCTGAGTATAACCTGGGTCAGATGCAGCTCGGCTGCGGTGTGAACAGGGCGACCCGGGTTGTGCAATTGATGGGAACCTCATTGGTTAAGATCAGAGGCGCAATAGTGTGTGAAAGATTTGTGTGTGAAAGGGGGTATTAATGTTCATACCCATGTTTTGGCCATGGTGCCTTTATCAAGTAAATTACAATCCCATGCCACCTCTTCTAGATAAGCCAACGGTCTCAATACTTATGTAGCGTAATGAGGATATAGGATGGGTTTCCTCACGGAAATTAGCTGCTAGTCCAATACACACATTGTGTAATTTGTTAAATCACATTGTGTTTATCTAATTTTATGATTTAGGTGAAGATCACACCATATTTTAGGAGCAGGGTTTCCCACAGTGCTTCAAAAGGCAAGGCTGCCTTGGCTGAGAAATTCACACAAAATCATTATTTCATTGTACTGATAATTTTAATTTGGACCAAACTATCAACTTACACTAGTTTGACACAGAAAAAAGGAGAAAGAGGTCTGGACCAGAGAATGAACAAATTATAAAATTATTAGGCTAAACCGCGGCCCACAGACCCACCAGTGTTAATTTGGAAGCATTGTGCCAATTTGACCGTTTTATGTGGTCAAATTTTTGGCAAAATTGCAAGCTCTTGCAAGTATTGCGGCAAATGGTTGAACTTGTGTGAATTCTTGCGATCACAAGATCCTTGAGAGACTGCATAAAATAAACGCCATGCCATTAACTTTTTGTGGGGACTGTTCCTGTCATTTGTTTTAATGTAACCCTGAATAATGTAGTTTGAAGCCTTACTTTGTTGTTTAGCTTTCATATTTCAGATGTTCAGGGATTTCTGTCTAAATTGTTAACTGATACATCTAACAGATAATTAAGTTAAAGATTTTAAGTGAGAGCAATGGAAAGGAACAAGTAGGGAGAGTTGGGAGGAAGCAGGGGAGAAATAGGGAGGGAGCTGGGAGAAAGGAGGAGAAATGGCGAACAAATAAAATTATCATTTGTATTTATTTAAATTGATGTTGATTGGCTGGTTTTGGAAACATATACAATTTGGTAAAAAAAAATCTTTTCATGTTTTAATTCAGTAGAGAGTCTATTTTAGCACTATGCCAAACCAGAAAAGACGTGTAAAGTGTGTACATTTGAATCAGTCATATTGTTAATGCAATATTCAACAACGTGATTGCATATTTTCCTCATATGGTGCAACCCTAAGCCCTAGATACAGGGAAAATGTATCCAAATGCGCGTTTACCTTCCATTTTAACCAATGATGATGATCAAACAATAAAGAATAAATTTTTTTAAAATCCTATGGTTTCAAAATTTAAAAGTGGCCATGATTGACCCCCTTTAGAACAATTCAAATCAATTTTGTTGTAATTCAGCTCACCTGTGACAGGTTGTAGGTGCCCACATGGTATAAATTAACCAATTATCCATTTTAAAGTGATAAAACAGTCTGTTCTGCTTCCCTGGTTATCTGTGAAAATGGCGAAGAGTTGAAGAAGCTGAGAAGCTGTCTGAGGATGTCAGAAAAACTATAATCACCAAACATAATCATTCATAAAGCTGTAAGGCCACGTCTAGAGAACATGGTATTCCTGTTTTCACAGTTCACAATGTTATTAAAAAGTTTTCTGCTCATAGAATTGCAGAATTGTGGTGGTAAGAGGAAAATTGGTCTCAGATGTCAAAGAAGATTGGTGCGAGCCATTGAAAAAAACACCTTGCATAACATCCAAAGATCTCAAGGCTGACCTGGAGAGGTCTGGAGTAATAGTTTCAGCCCGTACCATACACTGGACAGTGAACCAAGTAGAGCTTTACAGTCAGAGGCCACAGAAGACCCCATTGCTGAAAGAGAAAGACAAGAAGACCAGATTGATCTTTGCCAAGACCCACCTGGACACAACTAAATCCTTTGGGGAAATTTTGGACCAAATTGGAGCTCTTTGGCAGTGCAGATCAACGCTTTGTTTAAAGATGACTAAATGAAGCCTTTAAAGAAAATAACCTACCTACAGTCAAATACAGTGGAGGTTCCATAATGGTGTGGGGCTGCTTTGCTGCTTCAAGTACTGGACATCTTGAACGTATTAAGGGCATCATGAAATCAGAAGATTACCAAGGCATTTTGGAGCGAAATGTGCTACCAACTGTCAGAGACTTGGGTGTCAATGGAAGGTCATGGGTCCTCCAAGACAATGACCCAAAACACACATCCAAGAGAACCCAGGAATGGTTCAAGGGAAACCTTTAGACTGTTCTGGAGTGGTTGATAAGTCCTGATCTTAATCCCATTAAGAACCAATGGCAAAAACTGAAATGTGCAGCTGGTCAAAGGAATCCTTCAAACATTGAAGAACTGGAGCAGGTTGCAACTGAATAGTGGGAGAAACTGCCAGCAGAAAGATGCAAGGTGCTTATTGATGTTACAAGAAATGTTTGGAAACAGTCATCGAAACATCCAAAGGCTGTGAAACTAAGTATTCGAAATGGGTGCCAAATAATCATGCCCGTGGCACCTTTTCAATTTTATATTTGGGTTGTTTGATCATGTGCTGTTTAATAAAACAGATGAACATGTGAAGACTGAATTTTGTTTCAGTTTCCAATTATTTCAGAAGATATTGTACATGATCTTCATAAAATGCAATGGTACCAATAGCCAGAACTCTACATTTTCAGATTTAAATGGGACTTGGTTGTTAGCAAATACGATAATTTTGTGATGTCTGAGGGGCACTAGGTAATAGATTGGGTGTTTTGGGCATGGGTAGCCACCTTGACAAAAGGCAACAAGGGTGAAACGTTGGTATGAGCAGTAAATCTTTCTTTATGGAGTTGTTTTTTTGAGTGTGTGTTATTTTTCCCTTTTCTATAGTTACTTAGCCGCAACGCTAAATACACTGCTAGTTAGGTAAAGGAAAAATCCACATAAAACAATTTTAAGACAGCTACTGGTGATGTACTTTGCATTTCTGAGTCCATTTTAGTGTTTGGTGGCGTACTTATCTACTCCCGTAGATGACTGGTCATACGTAGACAACATGATGTAATATTTCTAGCACTGCTACAATAGAGTTGTAGCAGTAAATGTTTCAGCGATCTAAAACATCAACTGTAAATGTCAGGATTTGGTGTCAACCCCTCAGAATCAAGGGCAAGGGCTTCTTTCTAGACAGACGTTTAACAATCATACAGGGAGAAATTCATCATAGAAGAGGTAGAGGTACCAATTTCTTCACCAGCAGTAGCCTAAATAGACTACAGTGCAACGCAGCCACAGGACATGTTGTATTTTGCAAAAGGACGACTCTAGCTGTTCCCATTTCACATCAATGTGAAAAAATCATATTTGTGTCAATTTTCAGGGAATAATTTGAAATTGAGACTTTCAGTTGCAGTATGAACATGGCCTAAGTCAAAAACAAAAGAATTTAAGAAAATCCATACATGTAAGTAATCCCTACTCTCCATACTCATAAGCCTCTTTCAGACATACACCTCGGATATTCTCCAGAGAATCAGGTCCGCACTTTAACTGGAGTTGCCCTTCCACACATATAGCACACCCACCATCCTAGAATGTGTTCACAACAACAGAAAATACTCCAGGTTAGTTTAGGCAAGGGGTGGGGCCTGGGTAGAGTATGCGGGAGACAGGACATGACGCAAAAAATACGCTGTGGAAATCGCAGTGTTTTGTTCACAGCACGAAGATGGCGGACAAAGTGACCGACTCACTCTCAGTGCCCGTTTTTGCGTTGCCATATCCGCAGTATCAACGAAAGGGTGGAAAGCAATATACATTGTATTATCCCGGTTTAGCGCCAGTCGCATGATAAATACATCATCAATACGCCCACTTGCCCATAGAGAATACTCCGGACTATCTTCCACTCCATTCACACTTGGGCTCACTCGGCCATAAAACGGATTTTACACTAGGGTGCTGGCTAAAGTCAGTTTAATTTCCAGACCAACTGATTCGGACATTTGCATTCACACATACAACCCCTCAGAGTAATGTCTAGATAAGTTCCGGATTTCACTGCACGTGTGAAAGAGGCTATACACTGATCATACAGTCCAATTAACATGTGTTGGAATTGTCAGCTGCATATGTTTAAAGAACCACAAAATATTTCTTTATTCTGTTTTTACATTCCATTTCTTTACTGTATCCTGTTTTCTTCTGCAATGAACCAGTTTCCCCACAGACATCAATAAAGTTTAATCTAACAGGGTGTTTAATCAAGTTAAATATATCACTTTTAAGACCGCTGTAATGCCTGTGGTAATAAAATTCAAGTTTGACAATTGAAATAAACATGAGAATGAAAACAAACAAATTTCTCACACAGGGATCAATAAAGTTTAATCTCATTTTAGAATATAGGTGTGCATGACTGGACTGATTTCTCTCCAGAAAAACAGCACACCAAGTAACTACAAGGCCTTGGGTTTAGATACTGTGATTTAAGACATTTTCCAGGACCTGCAAGTGCCCTGCCTAATCTAATCAAATTCCCTAACTTTCCCTGTCTGGAATGTCCCCTCTCAAAATCCCATGATATAATCCATAATATTCCAGAAATGCCACGAGCAGTGGCAACCCTGATAAAGTGCTTAACTGTGGCGTTGCATCATTCTCAGTAAAGTGGGAGCTGGTAGTGCCATCTTGTGGGTCCCAGTACAGAGCTGACATGAAGCCTGGGTGCCCTCACTTTGTCTCCTAACAGAACTCCTCTAGTTCAAGCTCCCTGCTATACTGTCGATCCTGTCGGAGCCAGACGAGGTGGCGTGGCCTGGAACCGAAATCAAGCCTTCAAACAGGCTGCATGTCAGCGTTAATGGAGTTGTTAAGTCTACACTGATGTTGGGACTGGGACGTTACCATACAGAGGCTAAGTTAGGCTGCTAACCTGGCTGCATTCACGAGGTTAGACTGCGGTGATAATATGGAGTTTTACAGTTAGAGGTTAGCTGGTTACCGGCTTGTGTACTGACCAAACCCAGTGACTAGCGCTAGTCCCGATGTGTATTATGGTCGAGAATACCTGAGCCAGGCTGCTGGGTTAGGTTTGTTAAGACACAAAAGACGGGCGGCTTTTCTAAGTTGTATCGGAGTTTGTCACGGTGTGGCTCCTCTGTTTTTAGCAACAGGGTTACAACTCCAAACCACATCAACAGACACCATCACACCGCTACTTACCGCTGCCTGCTGCAGCCCCAGCACAGCCACTATCCTCCGGTTCATATCCACATCGACATTTTTAACAAGTTTTTCAGATGTTTATTAGAGTCCGGGCCTGGACTGCTCGGCGCCGCGCTGGAAGCCATGCATTCTGGGAGAGTGACGTCACGCTTTGGGCTCAGAGGAACTCCAACAGGAAGCAGCTAGTATCTGATATAATATAAATAATAATAATAACACAGGACTCAGAGGAACTACAGCAGGACGCAGCTATATATAATAATAATAATAATAATAATAATAATAATAATACAGGGCTCAGAGGTACTAAAGCAGCTAGTATCAGATATAATATTAATAATAATAATGATGATAATACTAATAAGACAGGGACAGGGCAGGACAGGGAACTACAGCAGGAAGCAGCTAGTATCTGATTTATTATGATTATTTGTTATTATTAATAACTAGAAAATATATTTTCAAAATAAACTGTGGGCTAGCTGAAAGCAGCTGCATAGTTGTTGTTGACATGTTGCATCACTTGACATTCATTTGACATATGAACCGAGTTTAATGATACATGTTTGGCATGACACTGAAAATTCATCCAGCAGTAAATGAGTCAAGAGTAATTTCTTGCCAGAATTGTTTTGCCATATATTTTTAAAGTTGGTATCCACTGTGTGTTGTTGTTGCTTTGTATAGATAATCAGTGACATTTCTTAGTTCAGTTGTTATCCTGAAATTTAATGTAAAAAGAAAAAGAAAACTGAAACAAAAATGTAACCTTTTACATTTGTTGATTTCAGTTGTGATGAATGGGGCCTTAGCATAAAAATGTTTTTAGTTATGTTTATGGCCTTACACAGTAACAATCTTAAGGGAAAGTAGTGTAATAGATTCATATCACAGTATTTACTGATATACTTACCTGATTGGTTATCGTAGACATGTGACATCCTTACCTTAGAACGTAACCTAACGTAACGCTGCTTGATCAAGCCCCGGGTTGCACCTGTTAATGACCATGCTTTCTACCAGTAAATATCCTTAAATGGAGCTCCACTCTTCTGTCTGTTTATTTAAGTAATATGCCCCAAATTTATCACAGTTTAAAACAATTGCAACCGTTGAAAGTTGATTCTGAGTAGAATGTTCAGAATGTGTTCAAATGACATTTAGAAGATTGTGAAACAGCATTGATGTCTCTAAGTTGAATGTAAATGCCAGCAACATGATGTAAATCATGTCTTATAATACTATTGTGAACATTCTTAACAGACGTGAAGTCTCTGGGTTGAAATGGTTGAAAAGTTGACCTGAAGACAATGGTCAGTAAAAACATTCTTATCAACGTGATGTAAATTCTAACATTCTTTAAACTGACATTCTGAAGATTCTGAAGCAGGCTTGAATTTGAAAAGTATGACACTATTGGACTCATGCCGCTCAAGTCAAAAATATCTGGTAGTGTGTTACTGGCATACTGTTTGTAGTATTGTTGGTAGCATGCTGTTGCTTGAATAGTATGTGCACATGCACACCCTTACCATATCCGTAGTAGTAGTAGAAATAGTATAGTAGTAGTAGTAGTAGCAGCAGTAGTAGTAGTAGCTGTAGCTGTAGCTGTAGCAGTAGTGGTAGCAGTAGTAGTAGCAGTAGTAGTAGCAGCACAGTAGTAGCAGTAGTAGTACTAGAAGTAGTAGAAGTAGAAGTCATAGTACGAATCATAGTGATAGTAATGGAAGTAGCAGTACAAGTAGTAGTAGTAGTATCAGAAGTCATAGTGGTAGAAGAAGTATTGGTATCAGAAGTTGTAGTAGCAGTAGTAGTTGCAGTAATAGTAGTAGTAGTAGTAGTTGTAGTTGAACAAGTAATAGTACTAGTAGCAGTAGTAGTAGTAGCAATAGTAGTCAGAGGTCTCAGTCAAGTGTCAAGTCATTTGTGGTAAGTGCAAGTCTTTATGAATAAATTGCAAGTCAAGTTTCAGGTTTCTCTGAATGCCAGTAAAATCTGATAGGCTACAATTAAGCTTTAATATTAATAATAGCCTATTGTCTTTTTTCTTTCTATATTTATTGTTTCCATCACAGTTAGGGTAGCTCATCACTACACATCGTCATTATGCATTAGGCGTATCAACACCAGTCTGACCGTGCGCAGCCTGTTACCATGGTTACCTTCCAACCAAACACTGCAGGAAGGCAGAGCAGTGCGCAAAGCAGTGAACTGAGCTTGTGATTCCACAAGCCATTTCTTTGGGGCCAGAACATGGTGATTAACCTTAAATTGTGCAAAAATTATTAATCTGATTAGCACACTATTCCCAAATATGCTGAACATTTTAAACTTTGACTGGCATTGATAGCTTAAACGGTCCATAGTAAAGTGCGAAAAAGTGTCTGGAAGCAGAACAATAACTAAAAAAGAAAGACATTTTCTGAAGAAAATGTGTGTGCTTGCTTCGGCTTGAAAATGTTAAAAAGATTAATTAATTTGTTCATTCATTCATTCAAGATGTTGTGAACTTGTCACAGTCTGTCTTTTCCTCACCTCAGTCATCTCTGTCATCCAGTACTTTTCCACCTGCCCCTCCTCCTCACCTGTCTGCCAGTCACTCCCTCCTCATCAGTCAACTCTGCTCACCTGTTCACTCAGCTGCCTTGAATCGGCAATCAAGTCCCCATATATGCCTCTCCTCTCCATTTCACCGGTTGCCAGATTGTTTCTTCATGCTCATGCAAGACTCTCCAGCGTTATTCGGATTACTCGCCCGGTTTCGACCCTGCCTGTCCCTGATCACCTCGTCTCGACGCCTGTCCCTCCCTGGTTTATCTGCTTCGCTGATTGTCTCTTCTGTGTACCGACCCTGCCTGTCCCTGATCACCTCGTCTCAACGCCTGTCCCTCTCTGGTTTATCTGCATCGCTGATTGGCTCTTCTGTGTACCGACCCCCTGCTCTCCCGACTACGTCTCCTGCCTGCTCCCCAACGGAACCTCTGCTCCACCTGGGGCCTTGTGAGTACGGCGATTGTTCGCCAGAACGGTTCCCCGCTGTACTCCTGTCAGACTCGGCTGAGTCAACTCCCCGGCACCCCTGCGAGGCTCCGAAGGCTCGTAACCTGGAGACTGCTCTGAAC
>CABFOQ010019703.1:0-10392 GCA_900660455.1 Gephyroberyx darwinii
ACAGTACAGCATGTTAAGTCTTTGAAAATGAAATGTCAAACAGCCTTTCCATTTTCATTTTAATATGGTCCTAGAACGCCCACAGGAGTGTGTGAAAATGAAAATGCATATTGGATTATTGCATTTTCATTTTCATTTTGACTCAAATAACACATACATATGTGGAAAATGATACTGCTATTGTGGAATTGCATTTTCATCTTCAAGTTTACATTATCATTTGAATTAAGTCCTTCATGGGCTTCCACACAGATGAATGTAACAGACTACAAATCTGATCATGTGTATAGCCAACAATGGAAATTTACACACCTTGCGTATATACTGTAAATTCATAGATTTGTAAACTGCAAGCATCTCTTAATCTGTCAATCTGTCAATAGACAACATGAGAATTCTTTCAAGCCAATAGGAATTCTGATGATGAAGCATGATAAAGGCTTTGTTGTACTATCGCTAGTATGCTCTATTTGTTGTATCCTCGTCTATAGCCTATTCTTTGCTGCTTTCATGACCCGCATTCCCAGAATTTCCCCCCAGATCTATTTCCATCATAGAGATCAATCAAGTTTCATGTCAACTCTTCTCTTCTACTACAAAGCCATCTGATACCGAAGCTGGCACAGTCAGCCAGACACCTTATTCAAACTGATGTTTGTGTCTATTGTTTGTGAATAAGTATATTCACCATATTCAAATCAGAAGGGGTCTATGGTCAGTGCAAGGTCATAGATTCACATCAATAATCTTGGACTGATGCAGGCCTACCTTACCTTATATGGGCCAAATTATTGACCTATCCACTCCTAAGTACTTTATCTTTTCAACTTGCCATTTTCAAAGTGTATCACAGAGATGAAAAATGCAGATTATAGATGACAGTGAAATAGATGTTGTCTGTGTTCAGTCTGGAGACCTGAACCACCTGTCTTTATGCCCCCTGACCACTCCCTGTAATATAGTCTATGTCCACATTTGCCTCACATTGTAAATTTTACCACAGACCTGTTACCAAGTCAGTACACTGAAGATCATTCTTAGCAAAAATGTATGGCTTTCTACCAACCTGATAATGATTTCTGTTAAGCATGTATTAAGCATGTAGATCTGCTGATGTAATATGTAGACAGATATAAAATGTGTCCTTCTCTGAGACATGGTGTTGGAGAGCAACGTGTTGAGCAATACAAATCAATACAATCACGTAAATCCAACTCATTATGGCAAGTGCCAATTTCTTTGTTTGCAGGAATTATATCATGCACACAAAATTATGAAAATGAAGACACAATCAAAATGAGATAATAAGTATCTTACAATCACAAACTACTGAAACTTACAACCTCAACAAAGCTTCTCATGTAATATGGAGTTCTTGATTGACACATCCACACTTTTTATGAAACTATTTACAATAAGCATTACATTTCAATTGCTGTATAATAAATGAAAAAAAACCTCAAGACCCAAACCCTTTGCCTTCTCAAAAAGAGGTGTTGTTTGGGTCTATGTCATAGACACTTACTAATATGAATTATATGATCTATGAGTATTATGATAAATATGATTTGCCAACACCATGCTAGTTTTCCCTAGTTTCAGCATGTTTACTACATGATGTGTCCTTGTCTGTGGTTCTGCCTTTCAGACTTCCTGTCCTCACATCTGCTAAGCATGCTCTAGATTCTCTTTGCCACGCGGTGTCCACGCGTCGTCTTCGGGCACTGATTGGCTAGAGCTGACACAAACAACGATTTTCAACCAATGAGAGAGGTGTGCACGCGCTGAGCCATGCTGTTCATTCTGGCTCCTCGTGCTCAGCCCACGCTCGTCATATAAAACCAGAGCCTCCTTTGTTTACAGCAGAGTAAATTAGAATGAGCAGCGGAGGATTGCCATTGAACCGAGCGGCAGCTTCTCTCTCTAGTTGTTAGTGATAGCTCTCAATCGCTTATCGGTGGATTGATTGCTTGATTGAACAGCCACACTTAAACAACACTTAAAACTAAAAGAAGTCGATCTTTAAACTTTGTTGGATACCTTATCTGAGCAGTCATGGTGGCTATGACGAAGAGGGTGAAAACCTTCCAGGTTATTTTCTCGGATCCCACCAAGTTGTTCTACTGCGGTGGAGACAAGGTGGCCGGCAGAGTGGTGGTGGAGGTGTCGGAGGTGACCCGGGTGTCGGCTATGAGGGTACTGGGACTGGGCTGCGCCAAGGTTGAGTACGCTAAAGGCAAGCAGCGCTGCCGGGAGGAGGCTGAGTACCTGAGATACGAAGAGGTGGTGCACCTGGACGACCAGCCAACAGGTACTTACTGTCTCATATTTACTTTGTGCATGACTTAATGAATTCTAACGTAAAACTGCCTTAAACCAAATGTGGAATAAACACTTAATAAGCAGTGATCTATAGTATTAAATTATTGACTGAAATACTAACAGTAGCAGTTAAAGCCAGCATTTCTTGAAGTTGTATAACTTTGCAGTGAGTTTAAGTTACACTTTGTATTTACCAATGGGAACTGTTACATTGACTGTGAGGGCTGGCTGGCTGTGGTTCAACCCTTTAGGGGCACTGGGGTTCCCCCAATTAAAGTCAACAACCAGCTCTTAAAAATTAAACACAATGGGATTCTCCCAGTTAAATAGACTACCATCCTCTAGGCATTCACCACACTGGTATTTTCCCAGTTACAATAGGCTACCAACTCTTAGATTTCACTGCCCTGGTATCCCCTCAGTTAGAGTAGGCTGCCAGCTCTTGGATATTCATCACACTGGTATTCCCCCAGTTAAAGTAGGCTACTGTATCCTAGGCTCTCACCATATTGGGAGTTGCAGAGTTAAAGTAGGCTACCAGCTGTTAAATTTGGCCTGACTGGGCTGAGGGACCCCGCTACCCGTGGCATCCATCCATACCCGTCTTGGCAGGAGTCAGCTGTGGAGCCTTGTATTTCATTGTTGTATCAGAGTAACAAGAGTGCTAAAAGTTTAATTCTTTTCACAGACACCGATGGATCGGTCGTCCTGAGGCCCGGCAACAAATATGAATACATGTTTGGATTTGAGCTCCCCCAGCAAGGGTAAGCCCACTGTTCCTTGTTTCAACTAGCTTTACAACATCCTTTACATCAGTTAAATGTAAGGAACCTTCTTACATAGTACAGTTTTGTGAGATGATTTTAATTTTCTTCTCATTCATTCTCACAGGCAACTGGTGTCATCCTACAAGGGGAAGTTTGGCTATGTCCACTACTATGTACATGCCCTGATGGAGAGGCCCGGCCAACCTATCCTGGAGTGTAAGAGATCCTTTGAGGTGGAGGAGCCCCTGGATGTTAACACCCCAGATCTGCTGGTCAGTTCACTTATTATTGTCTTGGGACAACAAAAATAATTTACATATCTATTGCCCTATTGGTAGCAATGCAGATTCAGATTTTGGCAGCCAATCCATGTCTTGGAAAATCTCTTAATAATTAAGGATAATATCTAATATTTTATTTTTTACTTTGCTGAATCCTTCCAAATTTTACATTATAGACTGGAACTGGAATATGTACCCCCTTCCTGTACCTGCCACATTGACTGTGTATAGTGATGCTGTGTAATGCACTTGAAACAAGTTTGATATGGAGGCTTATGATGAATTATGTGTAACCCTCCTGTATCTCTTCAGTCTCCCACAGGTGGTATGAAGGAGAAGAAAGTTACCTGCATGTTCATCCCCGATGGCCAAGTGTCACTCAACGCCAAAATAGACCGTCGTGGCTTCTGCGAAGGTGAAGACATCTGCATCAACGCCAAGTTTGAGAACACATGCTCCCGCATTGTGGTACCCAAGGCCGCGATCATCTCCAAGCACACCTACCAAGCCAACGGTCGGACCAAGGTCTTCCGCCAGAAGCTGTCGTCGGTTCGTGGAAACCACATCATCTCTGGCATGTGCGACGCCTGGCAAGGCAAGACCATCAGGGTGCCCAAGATCAAACCCTCCATGTTGGGCTGCAACATCATCCGTGTGGAGTATGCTCTGATGGTAAGCCTTTTATTTCTTCAAGTAGACCAAAGATTCAATCAGCCTTTTGCTCATAGGCAAATACTTTCACAAGAGATTAAATATATGTTTGTGAATCTGAGCATATTGAACAAAACACTGACAAACATTGTATGAATGATCCTTCTTCCAGATCTACATCCACATCCCCGGCAGCGACAAGCTAATCCTGGAGTTGCCTCTGGTCATCGGGACTGCTGGCCTGGGCAGCCGAACCAACAGCGTCAGCAGCCAGGATGGCTCAGTCAGCAATGCCTCCCAGAGTTGGGTGTCCCTCAGGATGCCCTCCGCGCCACCCAGCTACTGCGACGTCACCAGGGACTGCCGGTTGGACCAACCCCTCACGCCATTGCTGGACGACTTTGACGGCGACGACAGCCCCATCTTCATGAACATGCCGGTCTTCCAATTCCCACCCCCGCCAGCATACACCGAGGTAAGCAGCTAGACTTGTCATGTAGCATGTCTAACGTTGCCTCAATGCCCTCAGTTTGGCTAATATGAAATAATCTACTTCGCGGATACATCATTTAACCATGTCATCTTTTATTTTCTGACGCAGGCTGACGAGGAGTACAACGGTGCTGGGCGTATGCTGCCTGTCTGCTGAAGTCCCATGGCAATACCAGAACTGTGGCCCAGCTCTCAGGGACCTCTCTTCATTTTAAGCACTTGAAAAGGAGCAAAAGGTCCAAACCGTTGGCAAAGTGTTGAATGGCCAAGTAAATCCAGGACTGTTAAAGTCAAAAAAGAAAAGAGGTTGACGTGCTATTCCTGCTGGCTATCTTTACCATGCTTGAGCTGGTGTTGAATTTTTCCTGTTCAAGTGGGGGCCACGAAGCCTGTGGTGTGCTACGTTTGTGAATAAGCTGCTCCTTCCAGAGAAAGAAATTAAGAGGGTGTCACTGTCCCTTTCATAAACCATACAGTCACTCCACGACTATACAAACGGGGGCCAAGCATGCAGTCATTTAGTAGTCCCCAACTGATTATAAGACCTTTGCTTGTTAGGTTTTGTCTGTTCCTCACAATGTGTTTGTCATTCCATTCAAGCCCTTTATTTTCCGAGCGGGATTTCACAAGAGGAACAATCTTTTTTTTTTGTTACCTTAGTCCAGGCAATCCGTGTTTAGGATGTTTTACAATTTTGTGAGATTTTTGTCAAGGGAATATTGGTTGCATTTGAGAATTACTGCATGTTGAATATATCTTCCTTAGCAACTAAGGGATACTCATGAAGCATCCATATATTCTTGTGTATCAGTGTTTTCAAAAATTAGGTTTATTCCTATATGCTATTGCACTTTCTGATTGATGCATTTTGCTCTACTACTGCCTACAAGAGTTCCTGTTTTTTGTATTTTTTTTTTCTTGTTTGAGCAATGTTTCTGATGTTAGAGAATATATCTGAACACTTTTTAAACCTCAAATTAATTAGTTACAATGTCTTGACACTACAGGTGCCAAAGAGGGTTGTACATGCTCAGATGTCAACAACGCACCTCACGTGAGAATAATCAATATATCTGCGGTTGTCCTAGACAACATTTCACTGTGAAATGCCGATGGTGGTGTTGTCACAATTATTGTTCTTCCAAAAAAAAACAATCACTGTTAAAGACTGATCTGTGAGAAAGCAAGTATGCAATGCATCCTTAATACTTCATGTACAAGTATTTTTTGTATGAAACCCTATGGGTTAGTTTTCTATAAAATAAAAGCTGAAAATAAAGAATTGTTTCTGCTTTTTCATTTAGTAGTATTGTTATAAATATAGGGTACAATGGAAGTTTTTGTTCGATCCATCTAATGAGGTCCTGCTTTACCTGTTATACAGAGTGAATGCAGTTAACTAATTGGTTGGATAGAAAACCTGCAGCACTGAAGTCCTATGGACAAGGATTGAAAATATTAGCACTGGGAAATTCCAGCTTGGTACCAGAAAGGCACAATTTGCATTTGGAGAAAAATCACTAGGGTACCAAAGCCCTTGTTGACTTGACACGTGATACCACACTGCTGAAATTTCAAGCCTCTTGTGCCCTTGACTGAGTGGTTAAATCTCAATGTGAAGACGAAGCTGAATGGATGCAATAACATAGTTATCAATATCACAGGTTGAAAGTTGGACATGGAGCTGCTAGTGTGAGAGTAATTGTTTTACTATGGGCAAGACTCAACATCCTATACCTTTTATAGGAGTTAATACATCAGACTATTTTCAGCATCTTAATCCAGTGCAGAAATATTTAATAGCTAATGCTATTTTGCTATGGCCTTTTGTTTGAGGGAGAGTTTACACTTCATCCTCTGGCTTAAATTATGTTTCACCGGACCAATACAATGTTTTCAGAAAAATGTGACAATCTAGCTTAAGGAATAAAACCTGTTGCAACCTCACATCTCCACCAAGGTGCATAAATCAGAAAGAACTGAAAAAATGTAATAATTGAGCTTTTTAAGGACATCCAATTTCATCATCACCTTTAGAGATTACTTTAGATTGACCTCACTGCAGAGCACAGAATTAAATAGTTTTACCTTACCTTTGTACTGTATCTCAACTAAAGCTAGTAACACACTAAAATCCTAACTCATCATGAAAACGCATTGTATCAGACATATACTGATGGAGGGGCCCCTGTTTGATATTATCGGGGAGCCTCTGATCAGCTTGCAAGTCAATCAGGAGAGTTCAGCTGGCTCGATTCTAGGACTCTCCTCTAGTGTATTTTCGCCTTAAGCCTTCTAGAAAGAATCTGCCCGAGGTACTTGAGATACTTCAAAAGACAGGCCTAGCTAAACAAAGAGTTTACATTGAATCTTCAATGCACACCAACAACTCCCATTATTACTGGGGATACTCAAATTTTCCGTTTTAGAGTTGGCTTGTGTGTGTAAAGTATCCACTGCTCACCCCGCTGAGTCTTTACTAATGTGATTTAGAAGCGCTTGGATTCACAGTGAAAAAGATCCTCCGCACACGAAGATCCATGTTATTTACATGTATTAGGCTAAGATTTTAATCTACAAGACCTCCATTGGAGCATACACGTCATTTTCAACACATTCATGTCTCTGCCTAGTTTGAGACATTTGCGCTACTTTTCTACACATGTATTGCGCTACCTTTCTACACTATGTTCTTTCTACACGCTGTTACTTTATGAAAAGGAACACAAATATATGTTGTCCCAAACTAGAGACATGGATGTGTTGAAAACAACATGTAAGTTCAAAAATTGGCAAAAATGATTTTGGTATTGTTTTGATCAACTAAAATTCAAGGCTTTAAGGTGGAGACGGCCACCTTCCAATATAAACTGGCATTTAAACAGTGATTTTTTAAATAGTTAACTTAGCATTATCTCATACAAAGCCTGTGACCTAATGAGATCACTACATGTAATGTAATGTGTTTTCTGTTCAAAATTTGCAACTGCAAACTTGCAACTGCAATTTGAACCATTTCTGTAGAATCACCCATATATGGGCTTTTGATTGGGATATGAAGAAACATAACTGGGAGTTGATATTGTATTGTATTGATATTGCCTAGAATATTTTGTGAATGCAAATCTACTCATTGTTGCTGTTGTGGTGCATACAGCGAGAGGCCTGTGCATGTTTTTCTGTGTTGTTTTTGTGGTATGTCCTTTGACTAAGGTATGCTGCTGCAATGTAGCTACTGCTGTGAGCTGAGAGATAAGGACATTTTTTTTTTTTATCTTTGCGTCAAGCTGTTAAAGGGACTTTTGCTCCACACTTTGCATCTTCACTTCTAACAGCTATGTTGCTTGTGTGTTTTTTTTATTTATTTATTTTTATTTTTTTACTTCATCTCTATACATTTATTTTTCAAATCTGTACTTCTGCTTCCTCAGACCATTTACTCCCTTTTTTATTTTTCTGGAGGGCTCAGTGGCTGCTCTATCAGCATGCATGGCTCCTTGTGGTATGACTGACCCAGCTACATTCTGCTGAGGCATCTCTAAGGCTACGTTCACACTGCAGGCCTTCATGTTCAATTCTGAATTGCTCATATCTGATTTTTTTGGATGACTGTTCATATCTATTCTAACCCATATCCCATACCAATATGTACTGACAGTGATGTGCAGCGTAACAATAACAAAAGACATCGCATCCGTTTTGGTTTCACCACATTTTGGTTATGGTAGGTGCCTTTGAGTTTTGAGTGAAGTGAGGTGTCTGCCCAAACGCCAATTTTGGACTGTCTCAGGTGAATAATGTAAGATTTACTTATTGTTGTGGCAGCGCTGACAAATTCTGATTTGAGTGTTCAAATACAAGTCACATGCAGGTCACATCCAATTTTGTACCATGTATGTCATACAGATCAGAATTGAAGATTCATGCAGCTTTTTGTTGTTTACTCTGATTAGAAAACATCACATCCGTCTCACGTGTGAGGGGGAAAAAAATCAGAATAGAGACACTTTACAGCTGCATTGTCAATGGATGCAAATGGTGTCCATCTTCAGTCACACTTAAAAGTATGTGAACCCTACAGAGGGTGGTCATTATTTAATATACAGGAATAACCTTCGAAAATCCTAATATAAACCTCAAATCTTAATGAATATATCCCAAATAAAGAACATGAACAAATAAATATATAGTATATAAATGTACAGTTTATATATATATAAATGTATAGTTTCATTGATCTATCTCAATCTATTCAGCCCCTGGTTGAGTGAGGACATTGACCCATATGGCCTGCATTACACATAACTTTTTTTCTTGTCATCTAATGCACGCCCAGCTTTTTTAAATTGGAGTTTTTCCTTATTTTCATAAAGTGTCTTAGGCTGGTTTTGTCATTATTTGATTTATAATTGATAACTGATTGTCATAAATCTCCTAGTTAGGTTGTAAAGCCCTTTGAGGCTTATTTTTGATAAAGGGCTACATAAATAAACTTGAAATGACATTTAAAAAAACTGATTCATTTAACAAAATCTCAGATATGTGAAAATGTCAAAATATGTGAACTCCTTCAATAAATTACAATGACTTGTAATGACTTGAAGTAAACTGTGACTCCAATAGCCTTTGATCAGACTCTGGCATCTTCCTTGAGGGTTTTTTCGCCCACTCCACGCCCATCTACCAATAAAAATGTTTTTTTCTAGCACATTCATCATTCTTCATTTTGTTTTTCTTCTTTAGATTTTTTTTTACCACATTTCTATGTTGTACAGTTAACAATGATTTGTAGTCTGTTGGGTGGCTGTGTATAAATGTTGCCATATTGGATTTGACCAACTCTTTACATGTGAATATCTATGTAAATTCTGTGTGCTTTGACAGGTCAAGTATGGGGAGGCATTAAATCAGTGAGACAGATGTTTCCCAGTTGCATGACCTTATTTGTGGCCATATCATTGACACTTGATAAGAATATTTACTTTAAGGCACTTGTGATTCAACGTACGTGATTCAACAGCCGTCACAGGGAGAAAAAGCAGCAAACAGGGAGACCGCATGCTGACTGAAAATAACACTGAGTTAATGGGTAACCAAAAGGAAAAGCAACGACCGCACTGGATTGTTTGGAAACCACCTGCGCTAAACACTTCATTATCATTTCCACAGAGATCATTCCAAGCCAATATGTTACTGCTGCTCACCAATCCTGACCTTGCAGAGTGGTAATAGTGGTAACAGTATACAAGTACTGAATAATCGACAAAGATTTTCAAATAACACTGACCTACTCAAGATAAGAGGCTGAGTACCACTGGCTGAGTACTGCCAGAATCCTGACCAAAACTAGGAAATTCGACCATATCACGCCCATCCTATCCTCACTACATTGGCTACCAATTCAGGCCAGATGTGATTTCAAGGTGCTTCTACTTACATATAAATCATTACATGGGATGGCACCGTCCTACTTATCAGATCTGATTAAACCATATAGACCGCCACGCGCCCTCAGATCTCAGGACGCTGGCTACCTGTCTATCCCAGCAGTCAAAAAGAAAACTGCAAGTAACAGAGCTTTTTCTTACCGGGCTCCCTATCTCTGGAACAGTCTGCCTGCCTCAATCAGAGAGGCAGGCTCTATCGAAGTCTTTAAGTCAAGGCTAAAAACCCATTTATTCTCTCTATCATTTGACCAGCCCTGAGGGAGTGGTTCAGTCTCTTAGAGCAAGGATAGACCAGTTAGCTCATAGCTCAGGGTCCTGCCGATGGGAACTAGCATCCTGCCTACATGTCCTATTCTCCTGGTCTACCTGCTCCTGTCCACCGACGCTGGTCATGTGTGAGTGCGAGTGTGTATGGGTGTGTGTGGGTGTGTC
>CABFOQ010019714.1:1300-12091 GCA_900660455.1 Gephyroberyx darwinii
AGAAAGTATGTTAATGTCATCTTTTTATTAGGGATTTTCAAAGTGTACATTGATAACTCCAAACCCACCGTCCATGAATCTAAACAAATCTATTCTCATTAGTGAATACGTGAAGCTGTGGTCAATGGCGGCCAGGTTTTTCATTGGCTCAGGCTCAATTATATTGTGTTTGTCAAGGTTTTTGGTTGTAACTGGACCCAAAATGCACACCACGACAAGGGAGTAGGAAAAGAGGATTTAATGAATGATTGGGTGAAGGGAAGGAGGAGGGTGAAGAGGTAGGGCTGGAGCTGGGGCTGGCAGGCAGGTGAGAGGGAAGCAGGCAGGCTGGCGGGTTGTGGTGAGGAAACACGGGGAAAGAGACATTCATGGGATCCTGGGAGATGGGAGAATGTGGTTACAGCGCAGGGAAACACACAAGGAAATAACGCAAGTATAAAAGACTAGAGCGGCCGAGAGAGCGGCTACTACAGTGGTTGGAGAGCCGGGGTATATATCCTGCAGGGCTGATGGGTTGATGAGGAACAGGTGTGGAGGAAAAGGCAGGACCGGGAGAGGGAGCCACGCCCACGCCACACACACACACACTCAGACAATGAGAAACAGACAGGGGAGGTGGAGACACAAGGGAGGCAGGGACACAAATAAACACAAGGAAAACTCGGGGTCGGGGCTAGAGCCGTGACAGTGTTGGTGCATAGAGGTCCCCTTGATGCAAATTTAAAGAGCAAACATAGCTTGGTAAGTCAATTGGATTTATGGTGTCGAAGTTTCAAATTTGTAATTTTTTTAGTTTTTTGAGTTTCATAGGGATTGTGCACACCCATCTTGAGATATAAGCAATTTTGTCATATGCCACACCCAAACATACCAATCATGACCAGACTTTTAATTTTGACTAATACTTGGGTCTAAAACAAGTGCACCAACTTTCATTAAATTCTGTTAATCACATTATGAGATACATATATTTTAACTATGTGGCGCCCCCTACAGGCCATGTTAACATATGTACGAAATTTTTCGGACTTGGGTGGTCCTATGAAATTTTCCAATTTGGACATTTATTTATAGCGCCACCATGTGACCGACTGGAGTCATATCTACTGGGAATCTTTTGCACACCAATATTTCTCAATCTTCCAAATTTCATATCTCTACAAAGTATCATCTCACGGGAATTTGTGAGACAGCGGATTAGTACAAGAACAGTAGGGTTTCAGCCCAGCAGGCTTCAACCTCTAATAACAAGCTAAGACAATTATCTGCATGATTTATTGAAAGCCACACAACATAATATGGGAAAAGACAGAGGCAGTCATTACCCCTATTAAAATGAGATCATATCATTATGGTTCCATAAATAACACTATAACAATAACAATAAATAATATCTTTACACATTGAAAAGATGAAAAAGTGATGAAGACTTTTATTGGTTTTCCATATCGTGATTGCACACTGTAAGATGTCTTCCATTGAAATGCAGAGTTTTCAACTTTGTAGTGTTTCCATGACGGCTCATGCAGGGTCTGATTGCATTAGATTTGACATGCTAAGGAGCACTGGACAGCTGCTTTCTTCTCCCTGTGCAACACATTACAGTGATGTGATCAATATATTGAAATTATCTTAATTGGTGTAAAACAAATAGACTGTATATAAATTATTGGAACAGCTTAAAAGTGGTTAAACAAAAGAAGGTGAAAATAGTAACAAGGAAGGAGAGTTGGAATAATGGGCTTTCTTGATGCTAGGATAAGGTGCTAGGCAGGATTGGAGTGAGTGAAAATGTTGACGTTGAAAGTTCAACCTGTTAACACAAAAGTGCTGAGGTAGCACAGAGTTGTATTATATATCGATATATTATGGCTGAAATGCAATGAAACAAATGACATTGCAATAAGTGACATTTCAATATTAGACCACATGAAAACATGAAGATTTCTGGACCATAACCAGAGAACGTAGGTCAAAGTTGACATTGGTATCAGCTAAATGCCACAAATGTATTGAATATTACTTTTCCTGACAAATGAAAAATAAATTCATATTCAGTTCATTTTAAGAATCCAATAATTTCATTCTTATTGATGAGCAATTTCATTTTAACTGTTATGTAATTAAATTTTTGATTACAAAAAAACATACTGAGGTCATCATCCCCTTCTAGTCTGAATTTTCACCTTTCAGTCTCTGGTAATTTATCTTCTGCCCTGAAATAATATTGGACATTGATATTAATTTAAGCATTATAAGGAGTTAGGCTTGTTTAGTTAAACTAATATGCAGATTGTCACAATACGTTTTAATTCTCAGCATTGATGTCCTCCAATTTAATGTCTTTCACTTGCTTACCTTGGTCTGCAGTTAGTTCTTAAAACAACACATCATGCTGTCCCAGCACCCCTCCCACCAGCTTGGTTCAGACTGGTTTGACATGGGCAGAGCTAAAAAAAAAAAAAAAAAGATGCAGTAAATGGAACAATAATTAACAGGAAAGGTAATGATAAACTTCTGAAAGATGAACTTCTGTCCAGTAAAACCTAAGATGGATATGCTGTCACATGAGACTAACTAAACATGTAATGGGATATGTAACAGGAGATTAACTACAGTAAGGTCCTATGCTGCCAACATCTGAATGGAAATCATAAAAACTAGAAGCATTTCAAGATGAAGTGCTGTAGCTCGTTTCCCCATTGTTGAGGGATGTTTCAGTATTTACATTACATTACAGTCATTTAGCAGACGCTTTTATCCAAAACGACGTACAATAAGTGCATTCAACATAGGTCGGCAAGAGAACTACTAGTCACCAGAAATCATCAGTGCATTTCCTTACTAAACAAGCATTTAAGAGCATAACCAGTGCTAAGGTATTTCTAGGTAACATGATATATTAGTTTATTTTATGTGGTTGGTTCAGTTACCTTTTGGAAGATCCATCTGCAAAATACAATAATGGTGTCAATATCAAACTCTTAGTAAAACCTGTCATGTATAGAGTAAATATGTAATGCTACTTATTGTAATATGAACTTTAAAAACAGGATAAATCAGATATTTGACATAAATAAATGTCTAATGCTGAATGGGAGTCATTGGAGCAACTGCAACATGTTTCAAAGTTCTCAATTAGCATAACACAAGATAATTATTATTTTTCAATATATATATTCTAGCTGAACCCGTCTGGTTTTGAAACTACTGACTGACTGGATCTTGACACCATGTCATCATCAAGATGCTCAAAATACTGTGATTACCTGTTTCAGAACCTCACTGACTGCATCTTTATTGGGAGAGCACTGAAGAAATCCCTTGGACTCATGGAAGAGACAGTCCACAGTGAGTATGACAGAACTGGTCTCCACCACTCTTCTGCTGTTTGGCACAGTGTGGTTTGGGTCGAAGGTGTGGTGCATCACCACCAGGATCACTGGCTTCAATCCTAACAGTTATGTGAAGACAAACAACACAGGTCACCCAGTTGGAAACACAAACACACAAAAATAAAAGTAAATAATGTGAAAATATTTATGTCACCTCATGTGCAATGAATGACAGTTATGTCAGTCCTATTCCTACATGTTTACCTGTGGTGGTAGATAATGCTGCGTTAATATCAGTCTCAAGGCGACTGACAATGGGACAGAAGACTATGATCACATCACTCTTGTCAGATGAGTCTACTTTAGTTGCACCTCCTTGGATCAGTTGATGAACAAATGCCTCATGAGATCCCAAAGTCTTGCCGGCCACTTGTGTATAAAATGTTTCCATTTTTGCTTTCCCTGAAAAAGAATTGCTTCATGTAGTCAAAGGTAGATTTTACTGGCACAATCAGCATTGGTAAAGCTCAATAAAAATAGGAAACTTGTGTGTTTTGGTGCAAGATGTTCAATGTAATGTTTTACTGCCAAATGACGACCAGGTGGTAGTGTTATTAATCAAGGATTCACCAATGGTTCCGTAATTTTCCATTTTTACTCTCTTCCTGTTGTGGTTGAGGCACTGTCTTTGTGCTGTTTATGAATCCTGCACAAATTGGGAAAAAGTACCCGGGGACATATATAATAAACACATATAAAG
The DNA here is from genome assembly GCA_900660455.1 of Gephyroberyx darwinii. Classification (NCBI taxonomy): domain Eukaryota; kingdom Metazoa; phylum Chordata; class Actinopteri; order Trachichthyiformes; family Trachichthyidae; genus Gephyroberyx; species Gephyroberyx darwinii. Next base: position 5,396 of record CABFOQ010019714.1, read on the forward strand.
TAACACACAGAATAAACTAATGTTCTTGGTGATGGTCTCATTTTTCTACAGACATTACCATGCTATCAAAATTACTTTGAGAGTGATATATAGAGGTCAATACATATAACAGTTTTATATACCAGAAGAAGAAGAAGAAGATCCCACAACTACTACTAATACGTTTTATTTGTATTGAGGTTACAATTATAGCGGCGGAGATTTCAAAGTGATTTAACAAAAGGCACAACAGTTATAAATAGTTAATTATATAAATTAACGTAAGGATAAGAAGAATGGTATTTCATATTTCACGGTACCTTTCTCGGCTTTAAAATGTCCTCTTCTTGGGATTTCAGTCAATAACGACCTTTCACCGGCTGATCGTTCACTGCGTCTGCATTTACGGGAAATCCACTTTATATAACGAGGAACACTTTCACTTTCACTTAATGACACACGCTGGGCATTCCAGTTTGATGCGTTGTCGTAATTTGAGCACTAGGTGACACTGTTTCTCTATCCTATTGTTAACTAACCACCTTCTCAGGACATTCAAGGCATTGTCTTGCAGAAACGCTGTTAGTATGTTAGACACAGACTACTCGTTAATAATGCAAGTGAAGTCAACAGGGACTTCTCAGAGACTTTTACTGATAAATGACCTATAACATTTTAAAATGTCCTCTTTCAGTGTCCGCAGTTCAGCACTATCTCGGTGTTGTTTCTGTTTCATTGCATTACTTCAGAAAAGGGGAAAGAGGCTTAGTATGAGGATCAGGTGACTGACTATAGGCTATCCAGTACTATTTACTGGAGAAGTGTCATGGATACCCCTACTACTACCCTATAATAATAATAATAATAACAACAGTAATAATAATATACATACACTTTATATTTATAGAGCACTTTTCAAAACACTGTTACGAAGTACTTTACAAAGGGTAAAAAAAACCCGCAATAAAACAAGGAAAGAAATGAGAGCAAGGCAAGAGTCATTAAAGGTCAGAACAATATTTAAGCTCATTAAATAAAAGGAAGACGTTTTATAACAAACCCCGCATTCATAGCACTTTTCAAAATACAGAGATTTACAAAGTGCTTCCCAGCAATAATTAAAAAGTCAAGAAAGCTAGCAACAAATGAGTAGACAACTAAGGAAAGACGGACAAAACATTGTGCAGGACATACAAAGCAGCATCATGACAGAATCCTCACATCATTATAAAATGCCTCAGGATGTTAACATTTCAAACATGGTTTAAGGATATACAAAGACATTCTTCCATTTATTGCTTCCTTGGTTTCCTGCTATGGGAGGAGCAGGTATAATATAGGCTTGTGTAAATCAATAAACTGAATAGTATTCCCTTTTAAGCTGTATTTATAACCTAATGAAGTGTCAAGTACACAGTTTGTTTGATGCAGAAACACTGACACGACCGGTCAAGTTTATTACTACATAGGCTAGTTCAGGGTGGGTACTGATTCCCAAGGGTGTGTGTGTGTCAGTTCATAGGCCTGTGCCGCACATTACTCCATGTGCCATCTACGATGAGGCCTATTCTATGTGAAATAGTCTAAAAAGATGTCTGTATCAGCTGCATCTGCACTGAGCTCAGTCTGATCAGATTCAGGATGAGCTGAATGAATAGAGACCACATGTCCCCCCAGGCTTATTGGCTCTGATAAATGTGTGGCACCAGTGATGGAGTGCTCAATAAAAAGGTAGGCAAACTATGACCTCCAGTCGGTGATCATCATGAGGTAAACAACCACCAATATGAAGAGAAATTAATTTACAAAAGAATTTTTTTTTCTCCCCACGAAACCATGGTACCATTATGGGCACCAGGGGTTCCCAAGCGTTTTCCTGGGGGAGGGGAGTCCTACATCATTCTCTCACTAGTCCTAACTTCAAGTGAATAAAATAGTAGTGAAATTAAACTCCTCATTTCCCTGGAACCTCCTGTTATACGCTATGAATTTATGTTAGCCGAAATAGGTGGGTGAACTCCATTCTGCAAATGAACAGGCGGGTAAACTGATTTCAGGTGGGTTTACTCTCCACTGCATCCCTAGTGGTGGCACTGCAACAACAAGCTGCGCAGCAGAGGTGATTATAACATTTAATCACCGGTGTCTATCGCCATGCTGCCGCAGTCTGGGCAAGCTTCTCGCCCCAAGGTTTGATTTACCCGCCCTCTTCCCACAGAAAAATCTCATTCACTAGACGGATTGCTGAGCGGGCCTCTCCGACCAGCCCCTATAAATCATTCTTTAATCAGAGAGCTCTGAGATTGGGCGCAGACACCCACGGGAGCACCAATGTGACACCTCAACTCCTCCCCGTGCGTCTTTGCAGTCCTGAGTTTTCCTCTTCTCTTTTCCCCTCTGGCTCATCTGGGCTTGTATCAGTCATGTTGAAAGTAAGAGGGATGACCTGCCCTCCACCCTCTGCTCACACCAACACCCCACCAGTTCCTCTGCTAGGAGGGGAATGATTTCCAAGATGGCTAAGGACGAGATTCCCGACTTACACTGCCGGCCTACACTGACTTTTTGGGAGTTAAGCGCATTGATCACTTTACCCAATATGTGACGAGAGGATTGGTTATATCTGTGAATCCGGTAGATAGCTCTGTCTGGTGTCCATGCTAACGGTTTAGCATACAATATGTTAAGTAACTGTTGCCAACTAGCATTATCCTAAAAGTGAGAAAATAAGAACTTGTAGCAGCTTTAAGGCAGGATGGTTTGTTAATTTTAATGACGTGTCTAAACCTGTCAGGCTTCTTTCGGGGATTCATAAAATAGACACAAAATTGGACAAAAAAAATGCACTGGCAGAAGATTTCCCTTCCTGCGAAAAGAAAATAGCTTATTGCACTTTTACTTCAGCACTGGTTATGCTCTTGTTAGGGGAGGGGATGCGCTTACAATTTTTGGTGACTAGTAGTTCTCTTGCCTACCCAAGAGAACTACTGCTGCTGATTTGTAATGAATTTCACTAATGATGAAGATTGAGATTTTGAAGTTATGAATCTCCAGGCCACAGAATAAAAAACAATACCACCTTTGGATTAATAAAAGGTCTTCATACTTTGGATGATGCTATTCGCTTACGATAACTTCACATACTGTGTGCTAAAGTGTTAACTTGTGCACCGGACAGAGCTATCTATCCATCTATCCATCAGGTGATTTTGGTGCCAATCCTCTCGTCAGATATTGGGTAAAGTGACCAATGGGCCAAACTCCCTAAAAGTTGTTGTCACATTTATTTGTATAGCCCTTAATCACCGTTACAGTCTCAAAGGGCTTCACAACGTGTGAAAACAATAAATGCTTAGTACACGACATCCCCCAGCCTTGGACCCTCAACAGAGGACATGGAAAAACTCCCAAAAAAACCTTTTAGGAAAAATAGGAAGAAACCTCGATAGGGGCTACTCAGAGAGGGATCCCCCTACCAGGACGGTTGGGCGTTCAATAGATGCCGAGTTTGGGCAAGCAGCGTATACACAATGCATAAAAGTTCATTATGGTGGGGCATCCAGATGTGATGTGGGGCATCACAGCAAACAGCAGCTCAGTCAGTGTCATCATAGGACTAGGGGACCACGCAGGCGCCAACACTGCCCAGATAGGAGACACACTGCCCAGATAGGAGACACACTGCCCAGCATCCGCAGCAAACGCCCACTCAGTCAGCATCGTCCTAGGAGTGGGGGACCACGTAGACGCCAACTCTGCCAAGCCTGGAACAGATAGGAAACACACCCACATCCTTTGAGGGGGTTGCAAGAGGTCCCCAGCAAAGGATTACTTCAATTACACTTACACATTATTATTTTGTTCACTATATCTAATGAGATAATATATAAGAAAGACTATTCTGATCAGAGGTTTCACTTGCTACACTGTTATCTCCACATGTGCAGTATAGACAGACAACGGAAACCTTCTCAGATGGGGGTCCCTGGAACAAAACCTTTATCAAATGAAGGTTTGTGGTCTAAAGTATATCTATCTGGGGGTCACTGACATGAACAAAATTGGGAATGTTTATCTTGGTTGTCTGGTATTCTCACGAATAGGCCTGTTCCTGTTGGAGGCTTGAGATTCTGTCAAGTTAGTCATCAGAGCAAAACAAGTTAATCATGACTATCCATCAAGTGGATTAGGAAAGGCTACTAAGGCTTGCAAATCAATTGCAGCTAAATGTTCTATTTTAGTGCAATAACAAAGTTAAGCTAGTAACAAGGTGATTCACATAATGTCTGAATTGATTACCCTTATCTTTCACAAGTAAACATTGTTTTCTTTTCATTGGTTTCCAAAGTGGGGTCTGGGGGCCTCCAGGGGCATATATATCTTAAAGTCAATGAAATGGCATTTTGAGAGCATCTTGGCTCCCGAGTTTGATATATTTCCTGTTGAAACAGGATGTTGGGGGAGGACTACTGGTAGACCATGAGGTAACGAGTAAAGATACCATTTTCCAGGGTGTCAAATGAATAGGATCTAGATATAAAAATACAAGAAAATAAAAAATAACAATTTTTGGAATTCACACACGGCCCAAACAGCAGCAGTGAGAGGTAACTGTTTGAAAAAGGTGAACTTCAATACCCAGAAATAACGTAACATGATGGCAGTAAACTGCACGCAGCATGCTCAGTGACGGACGCAAAGGGATGCAAAATATCTAACATTGGTGAGTCTTTCTCTGGATGCAGCACTCGCAGCTGTTTAGGAAACAGTTTGTATTTCACTCTTAAGTTTTGATTTGTCACTTCATGTGGGTGAAGAAGTAACATGTTAACAGGGTCACAGTTAAAGGACACGAGGCTCTCTTCTCTGTTGCAGCCCTACTGTGTAATTTAGGATGATACGTGTAGTTCTACGTAAATGTTTAGGGTAACTTTAATTTCACTATTATTTGACCCTATTTTGATAGTTGATAGATTTTGACCTCCTCCCCACCTAGTAGACCTAGCCTATAGAAACTTATGGAAATTCTATACTAAATCATAAACTACAAAAATCACACATGGGACAAAATCCTATGAAATGGGAGTGCCTTGTCTAATGTGCATCTTTTGGGGGGCTCTGAGCATGAAAGCCCCTAGTATAGAGGGACAACAGCCCTGTTTTAAATAGCTGAAAGCCTTTATCTTAGTGCTGAATATGTAGACTAAAAGCTTACATGTTTGAGAGAGGGCTAAAAACTATGCAGCAGCTCACTATGGCGCAGCAAAAACGACCCTGCTTGATAGGAGATGTGTGAAGTGAAATGTGTGAAGCCAGCCTGGAAGCTGAGTAGGCTACTTTTTGAAATGCAAAGATGCTCTGACGTCACGGCGTTGAAATATTCCTCTGTTGCTCGGGCGTGTGGAGCTGACAGTGTGGGGAAGTTGCCAGAGAGCGCGCTTCCCTCGTTCCTCTCCCGTGCGTAACGGCCGCGGTCATGTCCACGGCTTTGACAAGAGGACATCGTTTCCACACTCATTAGGCATTTTTAATTGCTGCACCGAAGAGAAAGCACACAGATGGATTGTGTCGGTATGCTCCAAGAGGAAGTGATGGAAGTGTAGCCTATCAATTGAAAAAACGCAGAAGTTGTCAGTTGTTTTTTTTTTCAGCAGAGACTATGTAGTGTTCAAGCATAGACTCGATTAAAACAACCAGAAAGCAAGGAACGCAAACTCAACTAGAAAAACATGCACTATCCATATCCATGGAGAGATGGCATACATGCTCCTCTTCAGTCGAGTTCTGCCGTCCTCACACAGGCTCACAAGAACATCCATTTGCTTATTCGCCCTCTTTTTTTCCTATTTGTGCTACTGTGTGTTATTTTCTTCCGATGCCATCATGCAAAAGTCAGGTGATCCAACGCCCAGCTGTCGGCGCGTCCCGGTTGATGGAGGCAAAAGGCGCCTTCAAAAGTCTCTGTCTTGCGTTTTGCCTTTGGATGCCAGACAGAGAAGCGACCAAAGACCTCTTTCGTATGTCAGTACTGTAAGGAATGACACGCCGAGTCCCTCGATGGGTAATTTCAAATTTGGGAATAAAAAGTTGCCCAATGCCATCATAGTTGGTGTGAAAAAGGGTGGCACAAGGGCCGTCCTGGAGTTCATAAGAATTCATCCAGACGTGCGAGCAGTTGGCACCGAAACACACTTTTTCGACAGGAACTATGACCGAGGTCTAGACTGGTACAGGTAAGAACACAGCTTACCTGCACAGGTGTATGTTTGTAGTATGGTCCAGTGCTACTCCAACGTTTTCATCTCACAGACCCCCAAATATATGCAATTAGGCCACGGACTCCCATTTTTAAGATTATTGTTATTTATTTTGTATTCAATTGTATGACGAATCACTGTCTGCACTGAAGAGGTAACAGTGGACAGTGAGACCTATGGTTAGTCATCGTTATCAGTATACAATCCCCTAATTGGAACACATTATGGGTGAATTAAATTGTAGAGAAATTAAACAATGTCTCATTTTTTCTGGGGGACACTCAAATGGAACTCAATGTATTTTTATGCGTTTTTAAACATCAATATATCATTGTGTACTTTATACATTATGGTCCTTGTAATAATTACAAGTACAAATGTACAAAGACCATGGTCAGGCGTTTTGTCTGCAGGTAAAGGTGTGTTTGTGGGTGGGTGTTTGTCCTCTATTCATATGTAT